>JADHKF010000003.1:651572-682587 GCA_019925685.1 Ceratocystiopsis sp. VPRI43766 | reverse complement strand
GGGGGGTGCTTTCCCAATCGGCCGATGCAGGCATTGTGGCTGGTGGGCACCGCCACAGGCCACTCGTAACTGGCCCACTCCACTTTCCTCTGGCCACGCTAACGCACCACCGCGTCAAACGAGAGAGCTCGAATTGCTTCCCCGACCTGCAGGGAGGAGACCACCCAAGCCCGCGCTCCCGCACGACACACGCCCACGGATCCAGCGACAGCCACACCCGGCGGCGAACCAGGACACCGGCTGCCATGGCGGTAGAGTCCTATCCGACCATTGCGCAGTGCGCAGTGGTCTCGGCGGCGTTCAAGATTCTGCTGTTCCCGGCGTAGTAAGTTTCTCTTCGTTTTTTGTCTTTGTCTTTGCTCTCTTCCGTCCTCTCCCTCCTTCTTCGCTTTTTCTTTCCGTGCCCTTACTGACCATCAGCCGATCAACCGATTTTGAGGTCCACCGCAACTGGCTCGCCATCACCCACAGCCTGCCGCTCTGGGACTGGTACTACGAACACACGTCCGAATGGACGCTCGACTACCCGCCCTTCTTCGCCTACTTCGAGTGGCTGCTGTCCCAGGTCGCCGCCCTCGTCGACCCCGCCATGGTCCACGTCCGCAACCTCAACTACGCCAGCTGGGAGACGGTCTACTTCCAGCGCCTGTCTGTCATCGTCACCGAGCTCTTCCTCGTCTTCGCCCTGCAGCGCTTCGTCGACTCGTGCCACGGCGCCGCCAACAAGCGTGCCGCCCAGGCCGCCGCCATCTCCATCCTGCTGTCGCCCGGCCTGCTCATCATCGACCACATCCACTTCCAGTACAACGGCTTTCTCTACGGCGTCCTCGTCTACTCGCTCGTCCTCGCCCGCAAGCGCTCCTCCCTGCTGGCCAGCGGCCTGGTGTTCGCCGCCCTGCTGTGCCTCAAGCACATCTACGCCTACCTGGCGCCCGCCTACGTCGTCTTCTTGCTGCGCACCTACTGCCTGTCGCCGCGCTCCGTCTTCCGCATCCAGTGGACCAACTGCCTGCGCCTGGCCAGCGGCATCGGCGCCATCCTGGCCGCCGCCTTTGGGCCCTTTGCCCTGCGCAACCAGCTGCCGCAGCTGCTGAGCCGCCTGTTCCCCTTCTCGCGCGGCCTGTGCCACGCCTACTGGGCGCCCAACGTCTGGGCGCTCTACTCCTTTGCCGACCGCCTGCTGCTGGCCGTGGCCCCGCGCCTGGGCTGGGCCGTCAAGACCGCCGCCGTCCAGAGCGTCACGCGCGGCCTCGTCGGCGACACCGCCTTTGCCGTCCTGCCCGACGTCAGCCCGCGCACCTGCTTTGCGCTGACGCTGCTCTTCCAGGCCGTGCCGCTGCTGCGCCTGTTCGCCCAGCCGACCTGGGACAACTTTGTCGGCGCCGTCACGCTGTGCGGCTACGCCTCGTTCCTCTTCGGCTGGCACGTCCACGAAAAGGCCGTGCTGCTCGTGCTCGTGCCCTTCAGCCTCATTGCGCTGCGCGACCGCCGCTACCTGAGCGCGTTCCGTCCGCTGGCCGTCGCCGGCCACGTGTCGCTGTTCCCGCTGCTCTTCACGCCGGCCGAGTTCCCGATCAAGACCGTCTACACGCTCTTCTGGCTCGTGCTGTTTCTGCAGACCTTTGACCAGCTGGCGCCCGCGTCCGCGCGCCCGCGCTTCTTCCTGTTCGACCGCTTCAGCACCCTGTACATTGCCATCAGCATCCCGCTGGTCGCGTACTGCTCGCTGGTGCACGCGCTGGTGTTTGGGGCGCGCTACGAGTTCCTGCCGCTCATGTTTACGAGCGCCTACTCGGCCGTCGGCGTTGTCGGCAGCTGGGTCGGCTTCCTGGTTGTGTACTTTACATCATAGGGGGGAGGGGGGAGGGGGGTTTGATTGAGACGATTTAAGAAAAAAGGAAAGCAGGGAGATGTAAGAAGAAAATAAACAAATATCCTCTGACTAGCCGCGATGCTGGCGCAGGACCTGGCGCATCTTGGCCCGCCCCGGGGCGTTGGGCGCGCAGCTCGGCCGGGGCCTGGTCGGACGCGGGTCTTTCGGCGGCCGCGGTCTTTGCACTGGGGCCTTGCGGGTGTGCTGGCGATGCCTGTGGTGGCCAGCAAAACTAGAGGTGAGGTTGGGCCTGTGGGTCCACACGTGATTGCGCTAGCCGCTTGTGGCTGTTTTGGCTCAGTGGGGCCGCTGACTTGACAAGCCACAGTCTCCGGGGCCAATGGCAGGGCGCCGTTCGCCTGGAGCATGCAAGGCTGAAGTTGAGCTTCTTCTTTCTTTTCCTTCGTTCTTGGGGCCAGGAAGTATGGAGGACGCGAGCAAGTTCCTTTCGAAGCGGATGTAGGATACGCATGGGGTAGGGGCAACGATGCTGTAAAAGACCAAGGCTTCTTGGTGCGTGCTTCGCGCGGGACGATCGCAAAACTAGTTTGCCAATTCGAGATTTTCCCCTGGCCTCCGGGTCTTCCGCATAACACAAGCGACCCCTTCCACGCAAGGGAGAGTACGGAATCGAACAGATCTTGTGCGTGTGGTGCATTGCAAAAAGAGACCTCTGCGAGCGGCGCAGGCAAAAAGTGTCGTGCAGGACTTGCCGTTTTTGCAAGGCGCGAAACCCCGGGTTGGGCCAATTGCGACCAGGGATTTTTGGCTACCCGCGACACGCGCGACCGCTGCACGGGCGAAACGCAGAGTGCACGCCGCCCACCGCGTGCAAATACGGCATTTGGGTACTCGCCAGAAAGCGCATTCTCCGAGGATTCGAACGGGTACAAGATTCCCGGGAAAGAAGCCGTTTTCCTTGTCTTTGGGTCGGCACAAACCTTGTGGTAAAAGATTGCCGCCGTGTTGGGGGGGGCAAAAAGGCTGAGCAACCGAAAAGCGCACCGAGGCACGAGCGTCTTTGGTTCATTTCCTGGCGCAGCCGGGCGTCACGGGCAGAAGCGCGGCATCGTGGGCGGACAACAGGCGGCGGGCGACGCGCGGGCGCTGGTTGCTCCGGGCCGGCAGGCCCTCGCCCTGGGGCCGGGAGGAGGGGGGCGAGAGAGAGCGAGAGGAAGGCGTCCCCAGCGGGCGGGACGAACGAACGAGGAAAGTAAAAAGTGGGTGGGTGGGGGACCCACACCGCGGGTACGATACAGTCGGTACCTGCCTGGCGCTGCACACTTGCGAGTACCTGCGCGCACGCACGCCGCACGCCGCACGCCGCACGCCGCACCACGCACCACGCACACACACCACCAAACTGGGTGCCGCACGCAACGCGTTTGGCCCCAGCAGGAGCCGCCCAGTCAGCGCCCGCCAGCCAGCCAGCCCGCCCTGCGCGTTGTCCCGGCCGCCGCGACGAAAAAAGAGCCCGTTTTGCTGCTGCTCCTCCTTTTTCCGCTTTGCTGTATCGCCGTGGCGCTCCGCAATTTTCAGGCTGCGCCGCTGGTGCTGCTTGCCCGTGTAGTCCGTCAGCCGCTTGCCGAAGGATTTTTCCGTAGCCGCCCGCTCGCGTCTGGCGCCTCGTTCTCGTCTCTGCACGAGGGTTTTCGTTTGTGATCTTTGCGTAGAGTCCCTGTTTTTGCCCTCGTATCTCGTCAGTAAGATACCAGGCTTCTGTATTTCTTCATTAAAGTTGGCTCCTTCTGCAGATCGCTGTCTCATCGCGCGCCACATCGCCACCAGCTGACAGACCACCAACACAACAACAGCCTCCAGCCATCGTCATCATCAACACCCACGACGCGCTCGACGGTGCGCAGCCCGGATTTTTCGCAAGACTGTATCCCAGCAGCTGCTGCGTCATTGCGCACTCTGGCCTCCTTTTCCCAGATTCCCGCCTGCGCGATCTCGACGCGATCCCGTGTAAGTCGGCGTCTCTGTTCTTTGAGTCTTCTTCAATATCTCCTTCCCTTCTTCACATCTTCACTTCTTCTCGTCCTCTTTGTCTTTTCTTACCTCTTCTCTCTCTTTCTCCCGCTCTTCTTTGTTGCATTCCATCTCCGCCCCGGCCTTCTTCCCCCTACCCAGCGCCCCAAACTGCTCCTTCCCTCGCCCCTACAAACCGAACACACACACACAGACACCCCCCCCCCCTTGGGGTCCCCACTTAGCCACGACGCTCCCCGTCTCCTACCCACCTCTACCCTACTCCCGTCCTCCCCCGGCACACATATATACTACTTCCCCCTTCTCGCTCTCGACACCATCCACCCGCGCCTTCCTCCGTCCACCCCCAAAAATTTTCTTTCCTCCTACAAACCACCACCACCACCCCCGACACGCACGCCACTTCCGCTTCCGGCCTCTTCCACACGCGTCCGCTCCTCCCTCCGCAGCGGCCTTTACCGCCTTTTTTTTTTGCCCTTGCCCTTGCTCTCTTCGCTCAATTGCTCTGCCGTCCCGCCCTGCTTCCTCCGCGCGCTCTACGCCTCTCCCTAACATCACGCCCCCCCCCCCTTCCAGGCGACGCCGTGCCGGAGCCGACACCGACAAGCCCGCAACTCTTCGCCCGCCCGCTCTCGGCCATGGTACGTTTTTTGCCGTCCGCGGCGCGCGCGGCTCACACGCGGCACCCCGGTCCGCCTCCCCCGGATCTGCTCGTCTGCTCACACTCGGCGTCTAGGTGCTGTTCAAGAGAAAGCCGGTGCGCTTCCGGCCAATACCGCCGCACCTGAAAGACACCGACGAGGTATGCCGGCCTGGTTCGCATCGTTCTGCCCTCCACGGCGACTAACTGTCCTGCAGGTCTGGTATATCCAGGCAACCGGCGAGGTCTTTCCGGCCTACGACGACTACTTGGCAAGGCATGTGCTTGGCATCGTGCACGGCGCGACCTCGTGTCTTTTCTTTTTCTATTTTGGTTTGCTTTTTTTTTGGGCTGCTAACACGCTTTTTCTAGAATGGATTTCTATAAACAGGTTCGTCTCATTTTCGCCGGCATGGGTCGCGTTGCCACGCCACGGTCCACGGTCCACGGTCCACGGTCCACGGTCCACGGTCTACAAAGGACACGCACACTAACCACCCTACAGAGACGCTTCAATTGCCAAATCACAGGCCGCTCGAACCTGAATTTCTTCGACGCGCTCGAGAGCGAGGTGGGTGCCCTCCCCGTGCCGTCCCCGAGCACCCCCCGAGCACTCCCCGTTCGCTGACACAGCGCCCCATGAACAGCGTGCAGGTGCTGCCGAGGTCGAGCAGTCGTTCCCCGAAGCACTCAAGGGCCCCGTCCTGCGCCGCGTCCAGTTCCAGACCATCTCGCGCATCGATACCCTGGTCGACCAGATCTACGACGAGTTCAAGGCAGATTATCACCCCGGCGAGGCCGTCACAGTCGTTCTGTTCGACGGCGACCGGTTGCACGGTGTTGTGCGCGACAAGACGCGGTACGGCAGCAAGGTCCTTCCCGACGGCACCCTCACCCCGCCGTACACGCGCTACATTGTCAGCCTCGATGGCCGGCGGGGCGAGGAGGCCGTCGTCGAGGAGGCCAACATCTTCCGCGACCGCAAGGTCTTTACCAAGTCGGTGCTGCGGTCGTTTATCAAGAAGACCGTCTCGCGCGAGGCCTGGAACGGCGCGCCCTGGCTCGTCAAGCCCGACGTGGCCGAGGCCTACCACATCGACCGCCGCGTGCCTGCCCACCTGCTCTACGACACCAAGATGCTCGAGCGCAAGCAGCTGCTGGCCCAGAAGCGCCAGACCCAGCTTCCGCTCGACCGCAACCTGGTCGACGGCGACCCCGGCAGCCCCGAGACCACCGCCGGCGGCGTCCTGCGCCTGCCCGAGCTCAAGCCCGGCCCCAAGAGCCACAAGGCCAAGAACCCCTATGCCGGGATGACCGAGCGCGAGCGCCGGGAGTTCGACTTGCAGGGGAGCAAGCTGCAGCGCCGCCAGCTGTCCAACGGTGCGTGGAAAGCCCACCGGCCCAGCGCGTTTGCCCACCACCCAGAACCAGGCCACTTCCAGCACTTGCCCCTTCCCAACAACCCTTTGCAGTTTTCCTTGTCGATGCGAAAACAGAACCTTACTCCCCCAGGTCACTTCTATCCCGTGCCCGAAGCGCCCGTGCCACCACCCCCGCCGCCCGCGCCAAAGTACCCCATCGAAGACCTTCAGCTGGAGCCCACCAAGTCCACGCGCCCTGCGCTGCACTTCCTGTGCCGCGACCCGCCCGCCCTCAACTGTCCTCCTTCTCCGCCCTCGGATGGCGCCACAAATGGCACCGCCACTGCCAACAACAACACCGTCGCCAAGCTCTCCGCCCCGAACGCTGTCAGCAGCAAGATCCTCATGAAGTCGGTCGGCCCGCTGCTCGAGACCTGGGACACGCTCAATGTGTACTGCGAGATCTTTAAGCTGGACTCGTTCACCTTTGACGACTTTGTCGAGGCGCTGATCCACGTGTCAGCCGACACCCCCGTGCGCCTGGTGGACGAGATCCACTGCTCTGTCCTCAAGACGCTGGTCCAATCCGAGGCCAGCGGCGGCCAGGTGCAGATCCAACTGCCCGAGCTCGACTCGGACGACGACGACGACGACGACGAAGACGACGACGACGAGAACGACGACAAGAAGGACGACGACGCCGAAGAGGAGGAGCAGCCCGCACCCGAGCCCGTGCACGCCACTCGTGCCACCCGACGCAGCCTGGCCAAGCTCGAGGCGGACCGGTTGGCGGCTGAAGCGTCGGCTGCGGCCGAGAAGGAGAAGGAGGACGAGCCGACGGTCGTGCACCGCGCCGAGGAGGCGCTGGAGGGCTTTGACTGGATCGACGAGCTGCGCAAGCGGAGTTTCCGGGACGGCGGCTGGCAGCTGATCGTTGTTGGGCTGCTGCACCAGCTGTCCAAGAACGAGCGCCGCAAGGCCGCGTGCGAGGGGCTGCTCGCGCAGCTGGTGCCGCCCAGCATCGCGGAGCCCACCAAGGAGACCGTGCGGGAGCAGTACTGGGCTCTCGACATCAACGCCCGCGTGGAGCTGCTGCAGATCCTCTGCATGCTGACGATGGAGACCAAGGCCATCCGGGGGTACATGGAAGACTGCAGCGAGCAGATGACCAAGTACCGGAAGGAGAAGATTGAATGGCAACGGTCTCGGAAGCAATAGTAAGTCCTCGCCCTCATTCCGACTTTTTTTTTGGTTGACTTTGAACTAACACACAACAGCATTGAGGATCTGAAGGTGCTGAACGATCAACGGAAAATCCTCCTCCCCGACAACATGCCGCCGTCTCCTCGCTTGGATGCGGTCAAGGCAGACGGCGACGTGAAGATGAGCGATGCGGAGGATCTGTCTGCGGCGGGCGACGAGACGGAGGACGAAGACGAGGTGCCGACGCGCGCGCGTGGGCGCTCGCTGCGGCGGGCGGATGACCGCGCGGCCGAGCGCCGGCGCAAGCGGGAAGAGGAGCAGGAGCGCAAGAAGGAGGCGGAGGCAGCGGCCAAGGCGCCAAAGCAGTCGAAGCAGTTTCTCAAGCTGCTGCGGGACATTGAGAAGAAGGAGGCGGAGATCAAGAGCTGCGAGGACGAGATCGCGACGCTGGACAACGACCTGCGCGAGGCGGACTGCCCGCGCACGCGGGTGCTGGGCAAGGACCGGTTCTGGAACCGGTACTACTGGTTTGAGCGCAACGGCATGCCGTACGGCGGACTCCCGACCAGCTCGACGGCGGACGCCGAGTACGCCAACGGCTGCCTGTGGGTGCAGGGCCCGGACGAGCTGGAGCGCGTCGGGTACATTGACATGGCGGCCGAGCACCAGAAGGAGTACGCGGCCAAGTTTGGCATGACGGTGCCGGAGCGCAAGACGCGCGAGGAGGGCGTGACGAGCCTGCGCAACGCACACCAGTGGGGCTACTTTGCCGAGCCCAAGGAGCTGGACGAGCTGATCGGCTGGCTGGATCCGCGCGGGTTCAACGAGATGAAGCTGCGCAAGGAGCTGGTGGCGTTCCGCAGCAAGATGGTTGCCAACATGGAGCACCGCAAGAAGTACCTTGCGGGCGGAGAGGGCGACGGCGGCGATGGCGTCGCCGACGCCAACGGCAGCGACGCGGCAACCGAGGATGCCGACGCGAAGAAGAACGGCGACCGCCACGACGACCACGACCACGACCACGACGCGGAGACGCCCGTCGCGACCGGCAAGAGCAAGCGCATGAGCACGCGCACGCGGCGCGAGGTGGCAGCGACGGCCACGCCCGAGCCGGCGGCCGCCTCTGCGCCGACGGCCAAGCCGGTGCTGCGGTGCACGCGCTGGGAGAACAGCATGGCGCTCGAGGACCTGGGCCACCTGCACAGCGAGCCGCCGCTGGCCACGCGGTCGCGCAAGCAGAGCCGCAAGAAGGACGCGGCCGACGAGGCGGCCGAGCCGCCGCGCAAGAAGGCGATGACGCGGCAGGGCGCGCGGAACCACTGATTTTTTTTTTATTTGCTTGGTTCGTGTTGACCAGTCTTTTTCCTATGTTGTTATACCCTCTGTGTATACGTTTTGGTTGCGCGATTTCTGGGGAGGGTTTGTTATTTTGTTTTTTTTGTTACGGGATATGCCGTTATTTACACCGCACGCATCTTGGGCGTCTTGGCTTTTGTGTTTTCTTTTTTTCTTGGATGGGAGAGACGGAGGCCAGCCTGTCCTGGGTTGGGGATAGAGAGGGAAAAACCATGGTTTACAAAAGAAGAAGAAGCATACGGGGTGAAGGAAGGGAATGGAACAAAACAGAAAGCGTTTATGCTTGATCTTTTTCTTTTTTTGGTTGATTTTTTGTCTTGTTTTGCTTCCCCTGCATGCGTGCTTGTCCTGTTTCACGGATGCTGCTGCTCGCTGCCGGTCTGGCATTCTTTGTTTCCCCCCCACCACCAGCGGCCACGTTGTGCCCTTTTTTGCCTCTCTGTGCCTTTCTGCATCTCCTGCCTCCTCTGCCCTTTCTCCTGTGCGACGCTGTGGGACGACAGAAGAAAAGCGAAGCGACGAGCACAAAGAACAGGGCGGCCCCGTCAACCGAAGCGGCGCATGGCCCACGAGGCGGTGAGGGAAGAGGCCGGCCGTCGTGGTGGCCCGGTCGCCACGGCGGCACGGAGGACAAACGGCTGCTTGTGCACGGGCTGGCGGGTCGTTTGTTGTTGGTGCTGGCGCAAAGAGCACCACGATCTGGCGGCCAGCGGCATCGGGGCTGTCGTCTGCCTTTTTTTTTTTTTTTTTTGCCGTTGCACAAGATGTGTGCATGCAAGCTTTCTTTTCTTTGGGGAGAGGGAAGAGAAGACGCTCTGTTGTTTGTCGTCTGTTGCCGTGTCTGGCTGCTCCTGCAGCAGTCACTGATGCGAGCCCAGGCCGAGCGTTCATTTGCCTACCCCCCCCCCCCCCCAATTGTTGTTTGTCTCTCGTCGTTTGCAGGCCGCGAGCGTGTTTGTCCGGCTCGTGTCGAGTGAAGGATGCTTCTGTCTTTGCCTACTTGATGCTTCTTTTCCTCCTCCTCATCGCTTCCCTTTCATCCTCGCCGGGCGCTGTTTTCGCAAGCACTCATCTCATTTCTTTATTGCCCCTTTCTGCCCTTACGCACAACGCGCTGCTCGCCGAGGACAAGGCAGGGCGGGTGCACACGGCTGCTGCACCGGCCACCGGTGACGAGGGTGAGCAGTTCTGGCGCCTTGTCCGTCCCGCCTCAACGTTTTGGCGTCACGACCCGCGTGCTCATGCGCGATGGACGACAACCTCTGTCACGACTGTCACCAGCCGCACGCTCATCCCCAGATCGACGACCGCTGTCACCGCCCACACACCCTCCCCCAGATGGAAACGTCCTGGCGTCATGGCCCCCGCGGCGACCTCGGCCGCCCTCCTCGCCAGGCACCGCCCACGACGAACACCAGCACAGCAGCTGCTCGCCACGCCGTCCGGTGCTGCTTGGACGACCGTGACGCGCGCCGCAACCCCCTCGGCCACCCCCTCGCACAACCGACCGTGCTGGCCGCCCTGGCCGGGCTCAGACCGCCCCTGCCATCTCTGCCACCTCTGCCACCTCTGTCATCTGGTGCGTACACACCACTGAATCACCGCGCAACCTGCTTCCAGCCCTGCCGTACGGCTATTTATAGGAGCCGCCCGGCCACACCACCACCGCAACCACCACCACCACCAACTGCTCCCCATTACTTCCCGCCCAGCAACTGGCGGCCTGCAGACGACGATCGTGGCAGCTACCAATATAGGAACAATAGCAGCAACGGCAGCCACAACCAACGCATCCTCCACTACAGCACCGCAGGCCTCTGCTCACCTGCATCGCGCCCTGGTGGTGACACCTCACCAGCATCTGCTCCAGACCACCATCAGCAACAGCAACAGTACCCTCTCGCCGGCCGAGACCAGCAACAGCCGAGTGGAAGCAACGACTATAGGCATCACAACCCACCTTCTCCTCATCATCGCATCTCAGCCGACGGCGGTCCTAGCCAATCTTTCATGGACTCAGCGTTACCTTCAACCATGAAGCTGCCAGCCGTCGGCGATGCTGTCACGACGGCAGGCCAAGCAGACAGCCTTCGGACAGACCCAACGGGCCCTACAAATTATGGCGATGTCCCGGTCAGAGATACTACCGGCCCGTCCTTTGCAAATGACACATACCCCCGCACACTCCACGGCATCGAGCTCGCCGACCGCACGCGCCAGCCACCCACATCGCCCCTCGGCCACACCATCTGGTCGACGTTCCCACCGCCGGCCACGGCAGGCGACGATGCGCGGTTGGCAGGGACTTCTTTCGTGCCGTTAAGCCAGTTTGCTGCAGGTGGTGCTGGCGCCGCAAGCACGATCACCGGCAACGCCACCAATAGAAGAAGCACCTACGCCTACGGCCCGGCCATGTGGTCGTCGCCGCTGCCTCCGCAGGCACCGCCATCAACAGGCCTTGGAATGTTCTTGCCGGCCACGACGGTGACCGCCCCGGCGTCTTCTGTGCTGCACACGATTTCGTCGCTTCCGCTGCAGTCGCATCCGCCGGCAGCCCCAGCTCCAGCTCCAGCACCGCCACCGCCACCGCCGCCGCCGCCGCCGCCGACGCCCGAAGCGGCCGTGCCCTTTGTCGCCTACTGCTTCGACCGCGGCAACGGCCTGTACACGCGCCTGGTCCCGGCCGACACGCTGCCGCCCCTGCGCGGCCTGCCGCCGCTGCAGCGCGACTGCCGCGGCATGGTGGTGCTTGCAGACCCGCTGGCGGGCACCGGCATCCCGGCGCCGGTGTACGCGGTGGCCGATGCGCAGGCAGGGGCAGGGGCAGGGACACCAGGGCCAGCGCTGGCACCTCCTGCCGGTATGCCGCGCACACGCCACGCGCCGCTGCTGCCGGCTGCCCTCGCGGCCGCGGCCGCCGCGCCGGCCCGCCGCAACAAGGTCTACTGCGACAAGTGGGTGCACGAGGGCATCTGCGCCTTCACGCAGCAGGGGTGCAAGTTCAAGCACGAGATGCCGCACGACCGGCCGACGCAGCGCGCGCTCGGGCTCTTCCACGGGTACCCGACGTGGTACAAGAAGATGCTGGACGAGCAGGGCCAGCAGGGCCAGCAGACAGACGAGGCAAAGACGACGCTCGAGAGTGGCAGCCCCACGCTCCTACGCGCAGGCCGGGGCCACGGTGGCCGGTGCGGCCGGCCCGGCCACGGTCGAGCAAGCGGCAGCGGCGGAAGCAGCGTCAGTGGTGGTAGCAGCAGCGGCGGTGGCGCAAGTTGTCCCGGTGCTGGCAACAGCAGTGCTGGTGTCAGTGCTGGCAACAGTGCTGGCCTGCTGGGCGGGATGGCTGGCGGGTCCTGGCGGACCGGCAGCGGCTCCAGCAGCGGCAGCGGCGGAAGAGCCGGTTTTTACCACGCTGGCCGGCAAGCCGGATCGTGGCGCATGCGCGGTGCCGGCATCGGTGACAGCGCCACCGCTGGTCCTGGACAACACGATGGTGATGGCAGTGGTGGTGGTGGTGGTGGTGGTGGTGGCGGCAGTGGCGGTGTTGGCGAAGGGCCGCAGCCGGACGAGGCCGAGCAGGACTACGGGCCCATTGCACCACCATCTGCACGTGCCAGTCCTGGCAATGGGAGATAGGGAAAAGACAGGGCCCTCGCCTAGAAAAGAGGGACGTCGTATAGTATTGCTGAGACGCATCGAGGAGGGACGGACGCGATGGGGTTTTCCGTCGCTCTCTCTGGGTGTCCCTCTTGCTTTTTTTTTGGGGTTTCACTGTCTTCAGTCATCCGCTGTAACGGCCCAACGATAGCCTCACGATGGTTTCCATGTGTTTGTTGGTAGAAGAAAATCAAACGATGCTTTTTGCCCTCTGTGCTGTTGCTCGTGAAGTGGCCGGCTGACTAATCTGGCGCGTTTCTCGCCCTGCCCAACGCAAGGCTGCTGCCGTTGCGCCCCCCCCCCCCCCCACCTCTCGCGGGATGCCGCCACCCAACGACACAACGCTGATCCGCCTGTCTGTCGCCCCGTCTGCGCCGTCTTTCTCGCTCGGTCTTTGTCCGGTTTATCATCTTTACCTGTGTCAGACGCTGTGATCTCCGATACCCCTCCCCCCCTCACTCCCTCCCTCGCCGACACAGCCCGGATCTGCCCATCATGTTGAAGATTTGGTCCATGGTAAGGACAGGAAGGCGGTGCCGTTGACGACCTGGCTGGCGCATGTGCTGACAGCCTGCAGAAAAAGGAGCAGCAGAAGGCGGAGAACGCCGAGGGCGCTGCAGGCGGCAAGAAGAAGAAGGTGTCGGCCGCGCAGCTGCGGGTACAAAAAGGTGTGTTGCATCACCGGATCGGATGGCCGGCCAGTCTTGCTCTTTGCTGACCCCCCCCCAGACCTCTCCGAGCTCTCGCTTGGCAACACGATGCGCATCGACTTTGCCGACCCCGACGACATCCTCAACTTTGTGCTGACGATCGAGCCGGACGAGGGCATGTACCGCGGCGGCCACTTTACGTTTTCCTTCCACATCGGGCCCAACTTCCCGCACGAGCCGCCCAAGGTCGTGTGCGAGCAGAAGATCTACCACCCCAACATCGACCTGCAGGGCAAGGTGTGCCTCAACATTCTGCGCGAGGACTGGAAGCCGGTGCTGAACCTCAACGCCGTCATTGTCGGGCTGCAGTTTTTGTTCCTCGAGCCCAACGCGTCGGACCCGCTCAACAAGGAGGCGGCCGAGGACCTGCGGCAGCACCGCGAGCAGTTCAAGCGCAACGTGCGCGTGGCCATGGCGGGCGGCGCCGTGCGCGGCGAGAGCTACGACCGGGTGGCCAAGTAGGCACGGCGGCATCCCGGCGATGCGGACGAGGCGGAGGAGGGCGGCTCGGACGGCGGCTCGGACGGCGACTCAGAAGACTGGCCGCTGCGGAAGAGACGGCGGAACAGGATTGGGTATGGGGAGTGAACGCAGAGGACGCCGAGAGCCGCAGTGTCGATTGAAGAGAAGACGAGACGACGACAAAGACGAAAGACGAAGACGAAGACGGCTGCATTTTCAGGAGTCTGGGGTCTGTATTTTTTTTTGTGTGTCTTGTTTTATTGTTTGTTTTGTTCCTCATTAGCTCTGCATCTTGCCAACAGCCATTAGCTCTGCATCTGCATCTTGTCAACAGACGGTTGGCCTGTCTGCAACACAACCCTGGCGTTTCGCCTCGTGGTCTCGCTGTCGGCCGGACGATGCACGTACCGGGGCGCCACTCCTCGCCCAGATGCATAAAACTAGCGCCTCCGGTTCCTGGCCGCGCTCCCCCTCCCCCGCCGACGTCGGGGCTGGCCCGCCTGCTGCCCGCAGAGTGGAAAATTCTGACGATTTCGGACCAGTCTGACAGACCCCTCCGGAGATGTGCGAGTCTCCGCGGACCAATAGACTGGTCTGGATTGAGTCATAAGTGGGTCTAGGTCTTTGGGGGAATTTTTGGTTTTTTGACCTTTTTTTTGGTCTTCTGGCATTTTTTGGCTTCTGACTCGTCTCTTTTTTTTCTTTTTTTCTTTTCCCCTTTTCTCTGTTCTTCACCTTGTATTCTTCTCTTCCGAAACTTCACCCCGTCTCTTCACAATGGCTTCTCGTGGCTTCTCCAAGGCTCTGCGGAGCCCGCTGGCCCGCCAGCTGGCGACCCCTGCTGCTGCGGCGCAGCGCCGTACGTTTGTGGCGGCGGCGTCCTCCAACGGGCTCGTGCGCAAGGCGGCGGCCGGCAAGGCCGCGTCGGGCGTGCGTGCGCCGGCGCAGCAGCAGCAGGTGCGCGGCGTCAAGACGATTGACTTTGCCGGGTCCAAGGAGCAGGTGTGGGAGCGCGAGGACTGGCCCAAGGAGAAGCTGCTGGACTACTTCAAGGACGACACGTTTGCGCTGATCGGGTACGGGTCGCAGGGCCACGGGCAGGGCCTGAACCTGCGCGACAACGGCGTCAACGTGATTGTGGGCGTGCGCAAGAACGGCAAGTCGTGGCAGGACGCCGTGCAGGACGGCTGGGTGCCGGGCAAGAACCTGTTTGAGGTGGACGAGGCCATCTCGCGCGGCACGATTGTGATGAACCTGCTGAGCGACGCGGCGCAGTCGGAGACGTGGCCGGCCATCAAGCCGCAGCTGACCAAGGGGAAGGTGAGTCCCAAAACTCCTCTACTTCTCTATATCCATTGATCCCGGTCTAACCCCCCAGACCCTCTACTTCTCCCACGGCTTCTCGCCCGTGTTCAAGGACCTGACCAAGGTCGAGGTGCCGGCGGACATTGACGTGATCCTGGTGGCGCCCAAGGGCTCGGGCCGCACGGTGCGGTCGCTGTTCCGCGAGGGCCGCGGCATCAACTCGTCGTTTGCCGTGTACCAGGACGTGACGGGCAAGGCGGAGGAGAAGGCGCAGGCGATCGGCGTGGCGATCGGGTCGGGCTACCTGTACAAGACGACGTTTGAGAAGGAGGTGTACTCGGACCTGTACGGCGAGCGCGGCTGCCTGATGGGCGGCATCCACGGCATGTTCCTGGCGCAGTACGAGGTGCTGCGCGAGCGCGGGCACAGCCCGAGCGAGGCCTTCAACGAGACGGTCGAGGAGGCGACGCAGAGCCTGTACCCGCTGATTGGCGCCAACGGCATGGACTGGATGTTTGAGGCGTGCTCGACGACGGCGCGCCGCGGCGCCATTGACTGGACGCCGCGCTTCAAGGACGCGCTCAAGCCCGTGTTCGACAGCCTGTACGACTCGGTGCGCGACGGCTCGGAGACGAAGCGCTCGCTCGAGTACAACAGCCAGCCCGACTACCGCGAGCGCTACGAGGCCGAGATGGAGGAGATCCGCAACCTGGAGATCTGGCGCGCCGGCAAGGCCGTGCGGTCGCTGCGCCCGGAGAACCAGAAGTAGGTTGCTGGACGGGATAGGAACTGGATTTGGAATTGGTAGAGAAAAGAAGAATTGCGCCATGTCTGCTTAGTAGGAGTTACTATGATGCTCTGATTGTTAGTTTGGTCATGTGCAGATCCCGTGACCACCCACCTGCCACTTCCCACCTCCCACTTCCACCTCCCACTTCCCCCTCATACCATCATGGCCGACCTCGCAACCTGCCCTCCGCTCACGCGCGCGTCCGTGGTGGACGCGCATGCGCGCATCCGGCCGTTTGTGCACCGCACGCCGGTGCTGACGAGCCGGGCGCTGGACGCGGCGGCGACGGCGGCCGTGGGCGCCGGCGTGCCGCTGCGGCTGTGGTTCAAGTGCGAGAACCTGCAGCGCGGCGGCGCGTTCAAGGCGCGCGGCGCGTTCCACGCGCTGGCGCGGCTGCAGGCGGAGCCCGGGTGGGCGGCGGGCGGCGGCGCGGCGCGCGGCGTGGCGACGCACAGCTCGGGCAACCACGCGCAGGCGCTGGCGCTGGCGGCGGCGGCGCAGACGCCGCCGCTGCCGGCGCACATTGTGATGCCGCGGGGCGCGACGCCCGGCAAGGTGGCGGCCACGCGCGGGTACGGCGCAGACGTGGTGTTTTGCGGGCCGACGGCAGACGAGCGGGCGGCGGCGGCGGCGGCCGTGGTCGCGCAGACGGGCGCGCGCCTCGTGCCGCCGTACGACCACCCGGACATCATCCTGGGGGCGGGCACGGCGGCGCTGGAGCTGCAGGAGCAGGTGGCGGTGCTGAAGGCGGGGGGCGGCGGCAGCAGCGCGGACGGCGGCGCAGCAGGGTCGCTGGGCGAGCAGCCCACGGCCTGGCTCCGGGCGCCGACGACGGTCGATTCTCTTGCTACTACAGCATCTGGCCCCCCCCTCGACGCCATTGTGGCGCCGTGCGGCGGCGGCGGGCTGCTGGCGGGCACGGTGCTGGCGGCGCAGGGCACGGGCATCCGGGTGTTCGGGGCAGAGCCGCAGCTGGACGGCGCGGACGACTGCGCGCGCGGGCTGGCGCAGGGCCGGCGCATCGAGACGGTGGCGGCGTCGCGCACGATTGCCGACGGGCTGCGCACGCCGGTCGGGGCGCACAACTGGGCGGTTCTCACGGGGCCGGAGGGCGTCGGCGGCGTGTTTGCCGTGGACGAGGCGGCGATCCGGGCGGCGCTGCGGCTGCTGCTGGAGCGGCTCAAGGTGGTGGTGGAGCCGAGCGCGGCGGTGGCGCTGGCGGCGGTGCTGTCGAGCGGCGGGTTCCGGGCGCGGGTGGCGGCGGAGGCCGGGCCGGGGGGGTGGGACGTGGGCATTGTGCTGAGCGGGGGGAACATCAGCCTGGAGGCGATGGGGGGGTTGTTGGGGGCATCGTGAGTTCAGAATTGCATTGCTATGATGATCACCTCCCCTTGAGCTTCTCGTCCATCTCGGTGCGCCAGCGCGCGCCGTAGCGCCGCAGCAGGAAAATGCACACGTTGCCGTTGACAAAGGCCAGCAGGGCGACCATGGTGCACAGCCAGCCGTAGCCCATGGCGTTGATGAGCGGGTGGGCGACGACGACGCCGACGCAGGAAAAGACGTTGCGCAGCAGGTTGTTGAGGGCAATGCCGCCGCTGCTGCGGCGCGGCAGAAACTCGGTCAGCATGGTGGTGACGACGCCGAACACCAGCATGCTGCCGATGCCAAAGACGAAGCAGGCCAGCGCGGGCACGAACCAGAAGACGCCGCGGTCGATGGTCCAGCCGAACCAGATCATGGCGCCGGGGAAGACGCTGGCGGCGATCCAGGCGTTCTCGCGCATGCGGTCCTCGGGCAGGTAGACGAGGGCGCCGCGGGCGTCGTAGCGGCCGGCGCGGCGGGCCTCGCGGGCCATGATGTGGTCGATCCAGCGGCCGCCGAGCAGGGAGGCCAGGAAGTAGCCGAGCGCGGTGGGGATGTAGAGCAGGCCGACGATGAGCTCGCTGAAGCCGTAGGCGGG
Source organism: Ceratocystiopsis sp. VPRI43766 (assembly GCA_019925685.1). Lineage (NCBI taxonomy): Eukaryota > Fungi > Ascomycota > Sordariomycetes > Ophiostomatales > Ophiostomataceae > Ceratocystiopsis > Ceratocystiopsis sp. VPRI43766. The sequence goes on along the minus strand of JADHKF010000003.1, from coordinate 665,278 downwards.
CAGGCGGTAGGCGGACTGGAGGCTGACGTTGAGCACGAAGAGGGCGCCGAACGTGACGGAGCCGTAGACGACGGTCAGCAGGATGGGCGGGAAGCGCAGGTACAGCAGGACGGAGAGGGGGTGGACGAAGGCGGTGTGCAGGAAGGCGGTGAGGCGGCGGGTGTTTGCGCGGACGGAGGAGGTGGCGGTCGTGGTGCGGTTCAGGGCGTCTGTGGTTCCGGCCGGATTTGCGGACCCCGGCCCGGACCCCGGACCGGACCCCGGCGCGGCCGGCCCCGGCCGCCGCGCCAGCGTCTCGGGCAGACAGAAAAACAGCATGAGCAGCGTCAGCGCCCCGTACACGGTCAGAAACCACATGGTGCTCTTCCAGCCCCAGCGCTGGGCCAGGGCGCCGCCGACAATGGGGGCCAGCAGCGGCCCCGTCAGCGGGCCCAGGTAGAAGATGCCCATGGCGCGGCCGCGCTCGTGGGGGTGCCAGATGTCGGCAATGGTGCCGGCGCCGACGGCCTGGACGGAGGCCGAGGCGCCGCCGCCGAGGACGCGCATGACGATGAGCATGCCGATGCTGTGGCTGATGGCGCTGAGGGCGGAGAAGAGGACGAAGAGGGCAAAGGAGACGAGGTAGATGGTGCGGCGGCCGAGCGTTTCGGAGAAGGCGGACCTGCAGTCGTCAGCAAGATGCGAACGGGCCGAGCGGCAGAACAAAGAACTCACCACCACAAGGGAAAGATGGCCATGGCCAGCATGTAAAAGGCCACGGTCAGGTTGGCGACGGTCGGCGTCGTGTGCAGGTCGTCGGCGAGGTCGGTCAGGGCGGCTGTCGGTCAGTCAGAGTTCCAGCATCTTGCCAGGAGGCAGCACACCCACGGTACACAATCGACGTTCCCATCGGCGCCCCCGACGCCGACAGCGCCACAATCGCCGTGATCAGCCACTTGGTCCGCCGCGCGTAGTCGTACGGCCGCGCAATCTCGGGCAGCAGCGCAAACCGCCCAAACAGCCCGCGCCGCTGCGCGCGCGGCACCACGGTCGGCGCGCGCGCCAGCTGGCCGCCCGACGCCTGGGACGCGTGCGACGCGTGCGTCTGCGTGCGCGACAGCGCCAGCTCGACGCCCTGCAGGCCGGCGCTGGGCTCGTCGGCGAGCGGCGGGCGGTCGTCGAGGTTGTCGCGGGCGCCGTGGCGGCTGTCGCAGTCGCTGTCATGGCTGTGGTCGTTGTGGCTGTGGTCGTCGTCGTCGTGGCTGTCGCTGTCATGGTGGTCGTCGTGATCATCTTCGTGATCATCGTGATCGTCATGATCTTTCGATCGAACCTCCTTTTCGTCTGGTTCCGCCATGGCGTCTGCTCGTTGTGCAACGTGAAACACAACACATGGAAGAGAAACAGAAAACGAAAAGATGCAAAAAAAAGCAAGAAAAACAAGACAAACACCAAATCAAAGTCCCCCGTATATACGCCCCGTGTTCTTGCCCCGGGCCCTGTTCTTGGCCCGTCTCCACCGAGCTAAGGCCCGATCGCGCCCGGGACAAGCCCTCCTCCTTTCCCCCCGTCCAGGGCGCGGCAGCCAGTCAGGAGCCAGGAAAAGAGGCTCGAGATCAGAAAAAGCCCCACTCCTGGGGCACCCCCGCTGGCGGCGGCAAGTCTGTGCCGAGCGGGCCAGAAAATTGCAGTCACGTGGTCGGCGAGGGGGGCCGAAGGCGGTGACAATTTTTCGGCAGAATCGACATGGATCATCGTCGACTCATCGAGTTGTTGGACGCATTGTCCTGTTCGACCACCACTTCCTCCTGAACACCTCTACAACCCGCCACCCCCCGCCATGTCCCTCACTGACGCTGCCCCTGCCGACGCCGCCCGCGCCGCCAAGGCCGCGTCGCACGTCCTGGCCACGCTCTCGGTCGACGTCCGCAACGACGCCCTGCTGGCCATGCACGACGGCCTGGCCGCCCACCGCGACGCCATCCTGGCCGCCAACGCGCTCGACGTCGAGGCCGCGCGCGCCGAGGCCGCCGCCGGCCGGCTGAGCGCCGCGCTCGTCGCCCGCCTCGACCTCGCCAAGCCCGGCAAGTGGGCCGACATGCTGCAGGGCATCCTCGACGTGCGCGCGCTGCCGGACCCCGTCGGCCGCGTGGCGCTGCGCACGCGCCTGGACGACGGGCTGGCGCTCGAGCGCGTCAGCTGCCCCATCGGCGTGCTGCTGGTCATCTTCGAGGCGCGCCCCGAGGTCCTGGCCAACATTGCCGCGCTCGCCCTCAAGTCCGCCAACGCCGCCCTGCTCAAGGGCGGCAAGGAGTCGACGCGCACCATGGTCGCCATGGCGCGCGCGCTGGCCGACGCGCTGGCCGCCGTGCCGCAGCTGCCCGCGAGCCCCGTCCAGCTCGTCACCCGCCGCGACGCCGTCCACGACCTGCTCGCCCTCGACCGCGACATCGACCTCGTCGTCCCCCGCGGCTCCAACGACCTCGTCCGCGCCATCAAGGCCGCCACCCGCATCCCCGTGCTCGGCCACGCCGACGGCCTGTGCGCCGTCTTCCTCGACGAAGGGTACGACGACCCCGCCGCCGCCGCCGCCGTCCTCGTCGACGCCAAGACCGGCTACCCCGCCGCCTGCAACGCCGCCGAGACCTGGCTCGTCCACGCCGACGCCCTGGCCCAGCCGCCCTTTGCCGCCGCCGCCCGCGCCCTGCTCGCCGCCGGCGTCACCCTGCACTGCGACGCGCCCACCCGCCAGGCCCTGGCCGCCGCCGGCATCGCGTCGGACCGCATCGTCCCCGCCGTCGACGCCGACTTCGCCACCGAGTTCCTCTCGCTCGACCTCGCCGTCAAGGCCGTGCCCTCGCTCGCCGCCGCCGTCCACCACATCAACGCCCACGGCTCCCACCACACCGACGCCATCCTGACCGCCCGCCCCGCCGCCGCCGAGCACTTCCTCGCCGCCGTCGACTCCGCCGGCGTCTACTGGAACGCCAGCACCCGCTTCGCCGACGGCACCCGCTACGGCTTCGGCACCGAGGTCGGCATCAGCACCAGCAAGATCCACTCCCGCGGGCCCGTCGGCCTCGAGGGCCTCACCATCTACAAGTACAAGCTGCGCGGGAACGGCCACGTCGCCGCCGCCTACGGCGAGGGGCCGGGCAAGCGCCGCTACAAGCACGAGGCTCTGCCCCTGGATTTATAGGTACAGGTCACATGACCAAAACAGCATAGCAGAGACAGCATCGTAGAATAGCATAACGTCGTCATGAGTAGAGAATTGTCCCGCCGCCGCTTCACTCCCGCCGCCCCATCTTCTCAATCGAGCTCAGCAGCCCGCTGCGCGTCCCCAGGCTGCTGTTCGGCCGCGGCAGCCCCCCCACGCTGCCCTGCTTGCGCTCGTGGCCCAGCCGCCCGATCCGGCTCGGCACGCCGCCCGTCGCCATCGTCGAGCTGCTCGGCGGCTTCAGCCCGGACAGCCGCCCGCCCGCGCCGCCGTGCATGCTCATCGGCCGCCGCGGCGTTGTGGCCGTTGACGCTGTCGCCGACGCTGTCGCCGCTGACGCCGCCACGCCGCCGCCGCTGCTGCTCGCACCCCCGAGCAGAATGCTATTCCGCCGTCCGGTCGTGCTGCCGGCCCCGGCCCCGGCCCCGGCCCCGGCTCCGCCCGGGAGCGACACCCGCGACGACGGCCCCGGCGTCCTGGGCTTGCGCGGCGACGCCATGCCGCTTGGTGCGGACGGTCCGCCTCCTGCTGCCGCCGGCCGGCCCCGGGGCGTCGCCGACACCACCGGCCGCCCCGGCGAATCAACCCCCGCCGGCCCCAGCACGCTCTGCTGCATCGCCATCATCTCCTCCGCCAGCAGCACCAGCTCGCCCTTCTCGACCCGCTCCTGCTCCAGCAGCTGCCGCAGCTCCGCATTGTCCGCCTGCACCGTCCGCACCTCTGCCGCCAGCCGCTCCACCTCCGCCCCGAGCTCCTTGCGCTGCGCCGCCGCCGCCGCGTCCGCCGCCCGCCGCTCCTCCTGCCGCGCCGCCTCTGCTGCCTCGCGCGCCTTGGCGTCCTCGCCGCCGCCGCCCACCACGTCCCGCACCGCCGCCCGCAGCTGCTCGTTCTCGTCCGCCAGCGCCGCCGCCGCCGCCTCCACCTCCTGCACCCGCTTCGCCCACCGCGCCTCGTAGCTCGCCTTGAGCGCCGTCACCTTGGTCTCGTGCTTGGCCTTGTACGCCGCGTGCAGCTCGCGCGCCACCCGCTCGACCGCCACCTCGACCTCGCGCTGCACCGTGCTGCCGCCACCGCCACCACCACCGCTCCCTCCGTTGTTGCTGCTGCTGCTGCTCGCCGACGCATCCACGGCCCGTCCCGCCCGCATCGCCGCCATCTTGCTCTCGGCCTCCTGCGCCATCATCTCCGCCATCTCGCGCCGCTTCTCCGACTCGTCCAGCTTCGCCTCCAGCTCCGCCCCGTCGCGCTGCCGCAGCACCAGCTCCGCCTGCGCCTTGCGCAGCACCTCGTCCAGCTCGCGCGCCCGCCGCTCCCACTGCGCCGCGTCCGCCGCCAGCTGCGCCCGCGCCGCCCGCTCCACGCCCAGCTGCTCCTGGCTCGCGCCCACCCGCGTCTCCGCGTCGCCCACCGCCGCCTTGAGCGCCAGCACCTCCGCCGCCTTGCCGCTCAGCGACGCCTTGAGACTGCTAATCTCCGACAGGAACCCGCTCTTCAGGCTCTCCAGCTCCCGCGGCGTCACCGACGGGATGCTGCGCGGCGTCGGCAGCGGCGGAATCTCAAAGTCCAGCAGGTGCCCCCGCTGCGGCGTCGCCGCCACCGCATTGCTGTTGCTGCTCTGCACCTGCCGCAGCTGCTCCGTGTAGTCCATCAGCAGGCTCGTCGTGCTGCCGCTCGGCCGCCGCGCCCGCGGCGTCGCCGCCGCCGCCGCCGCCGTCTTGGCCGGGCTCGCGCCGCCCATCCGCCCCAGCAGCGCCGCCGAGTTGGGCAGCGCCGAGAACGTGCTGAACGTGCTGGTCATCGTGTCGTCCGGGTGTTGGTCGTCGTCGTCCTCGTGGTTCTGGTTCTGGTCCTGGCCCCGCGCCCGCTCCCGCTCCCGCGCCCGCTCCCGCGCGCTCTGCGCCAGAAACGCCGCCACCTTGCCGTGGTTGGCCGCCGCGGCCGCGTCCTGCCGCCGCTGCCGCTCGCGCTCGTTTTCTTGCTGCTGCTCGTCCGCGTCGGCGTCCGCCTCCACCGCGCTCGTCTCGTCCTCCACCAGCTCAATCGCCTGCTTCAGGCCCTCGTTCAGCTGGATCGCCTCGTCCAGGCTCAGCTGCCGCCCGTGCAGCGGCGGCTGTTTGCGGATCTGCGCAAACAGCGCCTGGCTGTGGTGTGCGGGCGCGTGCGCGTGCCCATGCGGAGACGCCGGCAGCGGCGAGTGGTGGCGCAGGTGCGGCGACCGCGTGCCGTCGGCCGACGACGTTGCCGGCGACGACGGCATCATGACCGGCGTGCCGGGCGTCGGCGAGTTGGTTGTCGTCGACGCCGTGCCGCTGAGCGGGCCCGCCGACACCGACGGCGTCGTCACGACGGACGATGCGGTCGTCGCCGTTGCCGCTGTCGACACCGACGCCGCCGGCACGCTGATCTTAACAGGGAACCGCGGCGCGATGCTCTTGCGCGGCGTGCGGCCCAGCGGCAGCGCCGGCGGCAGCATCTGCGTGGCCGACAGCGACAGCTTGCGCTGGCCGGCGGTCGACGGGGCCTGGGGTGGCGAGGTTGCGTTTGTTGTGGATGTCGTTGTCGTCGTCGCCGTCGTATACGCCTGGTCGTCGATGCTGCCGTCCGGCGATGCCGGGCTCGCCACGGCCGTCGACGACGACGACGACGGCCCCACGCGCCCCTGCAGGATCTTGAGCGGCGACAGCTCGCTGCCCGACAGAATGCGCGAGGCCGGACGGGCCGGCTTGACGGCCGCAGAGGCGTGCGGTGCTGCTGCTGCTGCTGCTGCTGCGAGCGACCCCGGCGGCGGCATGTTCTCCTGGCTGATGCTGCTGCGGCCGCGGCCAACCGGCGGCGGCACGTTGCCGGCAAGGCCGTCGTCTTCCATGGCTTTTGTTGCTGGTGACGGGCTGTCCGGCCGGGTGAGCGTCGTGGCGGCTGTCTGGGTGGTGCTGGCGCTGGCGATGCTACCGCTGCTGCCCGCGCTGCCCGTGCTGCTGCGGTTGCTGGTGGTGCTGGTGGTGCTGGCCGTCAGCGCGTCGTGGTCGTCGGTCGTAGCGAGGGAAAGCCGGTTCGTCGTCGCGTGGAGAGACAAGGGAGAGGCCATGAGTTTGTGTTTTTGCGTTTTCTTTTCGTTTTTCGTTTTTTCTTTTTTTTCGTATTTTGTTTTGTTGTTTTGTTCTTCCTCCTGAAAAAAGGTCAAAGAACACAACGTCAGTGAACGGTGAACGGTAAACGGTAAACGGCAAACGTCGGTGAGAAGACCAGAACGTCCGTGTGCTGTGGCTGGCCGTTGAAGAACCAGGAAAAGCGGAAAAGCAAGGAAAAGGCCAAAGCCGGTGGTCGATGCCACTCTGCGCTCGTCTGTTATTAGCACAGGGGCTTGCGTGCCCACCACGCGCCTGTCTCCACGGCGGCATGTTTCGCTCTAGGCCCAAAGGGGCATTGTTGCTAGGGTAACTGTGGAGACGTGTGCTGCACGTGACCTGTCAGGGGAGAAACCGGGGGCAACGCGAAGACATTCCGACGCGTCGCGATGAGAATGACGGAAGGCGCGAGTTAAGACGGAGGAGGAAGAAATAGAGAAGGAGGGGAAGAGACAGAAGAGGAAGAAATAGAGGAAGGAGGGGAAGAGACAGAAGAGGAAAGAGGGAGGGAAAAAAGGAAAAAGGGCAAAAAAAAAAGAAGAAAAAAAAGACAAAAAAACATCACGACTACGACAACCACTCAACGCATAGAGGAGAACATCTTTAAACTATTATGGAAAAGAAGAAAAAACCCCTACCCGTTCCGTCCGTCCGTCCGTTCACCGCTGATCCCCTCCCCTCCGGTCGCCGGTCTGCTGTCTGCATCCTCTGCTCCCGCCGCGCCAGCCAGGCTCTCTTTTCTTTTGACAGAAAAAAAAAAAACATACAGATCATTTTTGTCCTTCTTTTTTTTTTCTTTTTCTCGTTTTCTTTGGTTTTTTCGTTCGGGGTCGATGGGGAAAAACAGGCATCAGGTCATAAGAAGTCGTGTAGAAAACAAAGGAAATCATGGCAACGTCTCGAGAGACGAGGCAAAGACGAAGAGTCTGACAAAAAAAAGAAGACATGAAAAGAAAAAGACAAAAGGCGCTTGCTTGCTGGTCCAAACGAGGGCGTGATCGGGTCTTGTGTGCGAAGGGCGTCGAAAGGCATTGGGCAAGTAACGTCGTGTCGTGAGAGCAGAAGAGAAGAAAAACGAAGAGACAGAAAAAAGGAAGACAGAAAAAAAAAGACAGAAAAAGGAAAAAAGAAAGAAAGAAAAAAAAAAAGAGAGCAGTCGTCGCACGGCATTGGCCGTTGTCGTGTCTCGTTGTCGGTGTCGCCCGACTGTCCGTTGGCGTCGTCGACCGTCCCCCCGTCGTGTATCGTCTGATGCATCATCGTCGCCGTCGCCGTCGCCATCGCCGTCACCGTCGCCGTCACCGTCACCGCCGCCGCGCGCCCACGGCCGTCGCCGTCGGCCGCCCCAGCGCCCCCGCCGCGTCGTACACGGACGACGGCATCGACGAGTCCAGCAGCGTCTTGCGCCGCTTCAGGCCCATGTCCAGGCCGGGCGTGCCGCCGCGCGCCGCCACGTCGTCGCCACCAGCGCCGCTGCCGTCGTCGTCCCGGCCGCGCTTGCGCGACGGCGAGTCCGTGCCGGCGCCGGTGCCGGTGCCGGTGCCGACGCCGGTGCCGTTGCCGACGCCGGTGCCGACGCCGTTGCCGTTCAGCACGGGCGCATAGCCCAGCGGCTGGTAGTCGTCGGCGCCGCTGCCGCCGCCGGCCGGGTTGCCCTGGTGCTCGCCGTTGCTCGTCACGATGCTGTACAGGTTGCTGGACGCGGCCGCCGCTGCCGCCGCCGCCGCCGCCGCCGTCGCGCCGCGCGGCGACGCAGCGCCGTTGCTGCCGTTGGCGCCCGCGCCGCCCGCGCCAAACTCGTGCGCGTACCCGCTGTACCCGTGCGTGTACTCGGCGTCGTGGCCGGTGCCGCTGCCGCCGCTGCCGCCGCCGCCGCTGCCGCCAGTGTGGTCGCCGTCGTCGTCGCTGCGCAGCCCGCCGGCGCCGCCCGTCTTGCTGTCGGCCGGCGAGCGGCCGTCCGCGCCGCCGTGGCCGCCAGCCGCCGCCGACAGCTCCGACTTGATGTAGGCCGCCGCGCCGGCGCCGTACAGGCGGTCCTGGGGACTGCTGCCGGTGGCGGCGCCGTAGTGCTGGTGATGCTGCTGCTGCTGGCCCTGGGGCGTGTTGTGCTGCTGCTGCTGCTGCTGCTGCTGCTGCTGCTGCTGCTGGCCCTGCTGGCCCTGCTGCGGCGTCTGCGCCGGCGTCTGCTGGTGGTGGTACAGCTGGCGCGCGTTGTCGTAGGCCGCCGCCGACGGAAACACCGCCGCCGCCGCCGCCGCCGCCGCCACCGTCGACGACGACGACGACAGCACCTGCATGGGCGGGCCCGGCGGCGTCGTCGCCGGCGTCGCCGGCAGCGACCGCGCGTTGGCCAGGCCCGCATCCAGCGGCAGCAGGTGGTGCGCGCCGGGCTGGCCGCCGTGGCCGGCGGCGCCCGCGGCCGTCGCGCCGTGCTGCGGCCACTGGAAGGCGTCCGCGCTGCCGTTGGCGTTCCCGCCGCTGCCGCCGCCGCCGCCGCTGCTGCTGCCGCCGCCCATCACGCTCGACGCGCTCGTCGGCGGCGTCGGGAACGTGTGTGCGCGCTCCATGGCCGGACGGCCCGTGGGCGTGCCCAGGCTGGCGTGCTGGGACGGCAGCGTCGGCAGCGTCGGCAGCGTCGGCAGCGTCGGCAGTGTCGGCAGCGTCGGCAGCGGCCCCGGCAGCGTCAACTGCTGCTGCTGCTGCTGCTGTTGCTGCTGCTGCATCTGCGGCGACGGCAAGGGATGCCCGTTGCGCATCTGCCCCTGCTGCTGCTGCTGCTGCTGCTGCTGCTGCTGCTCCTGCTTGCGGCGCTCGGCCGCGGCCATGACCTGGTTGGTGCGGCTCGAGTTGGTCGGGTGGTAGAGCAGGGCGGCAATGTTGTGCACAAACAGCGGGAACAGCAGCTCCGTGATCTTCTCCTTGTTGGCAAAGTCCAGCGCGCGGTCAAACGGAATCCACACGCCCTTGAGGTGCATCGGCCCGATCTTGACCACGTGCCGCACCTTCTCGCTCTTGAGGATGCCGTCGCGCCGCCCGCGCGTCATGCCCGCCACGTTGAGCAGCTTCGTGCCGTTGATCATGTGGTTGTCCTCGCGCCGCGCCACGCAGATGCCCCGCGCCTCCACCTGGAAGCACAGGCTGCCCTCGTCCTCCCACAGCGTCGCCGTCACCCGCGGCTTCATCCCGGGCGGCGCCACCTGCCCGCTGGTGTCGAAGCCCGCGTAGTTGGTCAGCGACTGTTGTTGTTGTTGTTGTTGCTGTTGTTGTTGGTGGTGATGGTGCTGTTGCGCTTGTTGTTGCGCTTGTTGCGCCGCCTGCTGCTGTGCCTGCTGCGCCGCCTGCTGCTGCGCCTGGTGCGCCGCCTGCTGCTGCCCCTGCACGCTCGGCAGCGGCAGCACGTGCGTGCTGCCCAGCGTGTTGAGCGAGTGGATCGAGCTCAGCGAGCTCAGCGAGCTCAGCGAGTTGAGCGAGCTGCTCGTCACCGGCGCTGCCGCCGCCGACGGCGACGCCGCCGCCAGCCCATTCGCGTACCCGGCCGCCGCGTACGGGTTGTACGCTGCTGCTGCCGCTGCCGCGTACGGGCCCTGGTGCGCGTACTGCGGTTGTTGGTGCTGGGCGTGCTGCTGGGCGTGCTGCTGGTGCTGGTGTTGCTGGTGCTGCTGCTGCTGCTGCTGGTGCTGGTGTTGCGCCTGCTGCTGCTGCTGCTGCTGCTGGTGATGGTAATACATATCCGCCGACGTGTGGTTCATCGTGGCCGGCGTCGAGAAGTACGCCTCCTCGTAGCCGTACTGGTGCTGCTGCGGTTGGGCAAACGGGTGTTGGTGCTGCTGCTGCTGCTGCTGCTGCTGCTGCTGATGCTGCTGCTGCTGCGACTGCGGCGGCGTCTTGGGCCCGTGCGAGGACACGACCGACGACGTGGCAGACGTGGCCGACACAAACGACGACTGCGAGTCCGCGTGCGAGCTCGTCGACGAGGCAATGGACCCGACCCGGGGGGGACTCGCCGTTCCCGACGAAAAGGCCTGGTGGGTGGGCGACGGGAGGAGGGTGTGCGGGAGGTGCATGAAGAGAAGGGACCGAGACGAGACGTCAGAACGTCAAGGAAAAGGGAGGGCGGAGGAAGGAAAGAAAGGACACAATCGCTACGAGAAGAAACAGAGCAGGACCGAGTCGTTTGTGCGTTGCGTTGCGTTGCGTTGCGTTGTGTGTGTTTCGTGGTCGTCTTTTTATTTTTTCGTTTTTTTTCTTGTCTTCTTTTTTGTCGTTTCGTCTCTTCTTTCGTCGTCTCTCTTTCGTCGTCGCTCGTTCGTCGTTAAATCGTCAGTCGTCGTTATGGGCAAGGCACGAAACACAAAGCGCAAATGCTCGAATGCTCAAAATGCACGCTCAATGGGCAAGGACTGGACGATGGATGGGATGGATGGATAGGAGATCGTGGAGATCGTTAGATGTCGGCGCTCGGCTCGAGGGTTGTCGTCGATTGCTCTTTTCTTCTCGTGGCGTTCGTCTTCTTTCTCTCGCTCACTCACTCGCTCGCTCGATCTCTCTCTCTCTCTCGCATGCACGGCCAGGGCGATCCAGGTCTAGCTCTCTATAAAGCAGCCGCTGTGGCGTCCAGAAGCATTAACAAAGGATCGGATTGGGAGGGGGGGGTGTTGGAATAAAAAATCGGAAGACTGGACAGAAGACCGAACAGAAGACCGAACAGAGAAAGACAGAAGCACAGAAGATAAAGAACGTTGAAATTCAAACATAAGGGAGGACCGACGGGGGCGGGGGGAGGGAGGGAGGGAGGCTGTAGGGCAAGGGAAAGGAAAGAAAGAAAAAAAAAAGAAAACGGGGGGGAAGCGAAGGGGGAAGGGGAGAGAGGGGGGGCAGGGAAAGGGAAAGGGTAGAGAGAAAAAAAAAGAGGTCTAAAGGGCGAGACAGAAGCCGAAAGAGCAAGACCTGTGAGACAGCAAGGAAGAGAAAAGAGAGGAAGGGAAAAAAAAGAGGAGGAGAAGGAAGGGCGATCGTCCAACAGAAAACGCGCAGCGAACCGGGGGGGGGGGGGGGGGGGTCCCCGGCGGGGGTCGTTCGGGCGCTTGGGCGGCAGCACAGGGACAAGGGAAGCCCATGAGGTGGCGGGGAGAGGGAGGAGGCCGAGAGGAAGGGAAGAAACAGGCAAGAGAGAAAAGAAAGCATAGCAGAAGTATAGCAGAAGGAATAATAGAAGAAAAAGGAAATAATTGGAAGAAAAAAAAAGAGAAGAAAAAAAGAAAGAAAGAAACTTACAATCGTCGTCGTTGCCGCCGCGTGGGAGTCCCGTGTCGGCACGTCGTCCGTGGAAAGGGTGGAGGACAAGGAAAGAAGGAATGCTCGTCGGCAGAAAAAAGAGAGGAGGAGAAAGGAGGAGAGAAGCAAAAAAAAGCGTTTTCTTCTTTTTTTTTTGCTTGGGTGGTTGCTCTCGCCCGTTGTTCGTTTTTCTCTTTTTTTTCCTCTTCTTTTTCTATTTCTTGATTGGCTTCCCCCTCTACGGAGCACCCGCAGTGTGTCTATCTGGGAAGAGGCAGGGGAAGGAAACAAAAAAAAAACGAGAGCGAGAGAGAGCGAAAAGAGCTCCAGTAAAAAAAAAAGAAACATAAAAAAAGATAAAAAGATAAAAAACGACACAAAAAAAAACCCTGTGGAGGAGGGAAGTGGAGCGGCGAACGGAGAGCGGCCCAGTCGATGGGCAGGGGTGGTGGGAGAGAGGAGCAGAGAGAGGAGCAGAGCAGAGAGAGAGGAGTGACCCGGACTCCCAGACAAAGACAAGAAGAGCGAAAAGTACGCCCCCCGGTCAGGTCGATCAGAGAGCTACGGGCGGTCTGGTGCGGCGGCCGGAGCACGCAGTGGTGTACGGAGCGTGTACATCTCTTACGGAGTAGTACGCACGACTGAGGAGGAGCAAGGGTCTGGGCTTGGTTGGCTCGACTTTTTTTTTTTTTCTGTACCTGGTACGGGCGGTAACGGGGGAGGGGGGGGGAGAAGTCCTGGTGCCACGATGGAGTGCGTGCGGGCGGCCGTGAAGGACGTTGCACCGGGAATAATGGTGCGGTGGTGGTGAGAAGATACACCGTCTTGTCGTGGTGGTTTGGTTCTCTGGTTCTCTGGTTCTCTGGTTCGGTGCGTGTTCCGTCTCTGAATATTGGCCCGGCCTTCAGCTGGCCGGAAAGAGACGAGAAAAGCAAAGCGCTCGGGGAGAGGGGGGAGGGGGGGCGTGAGCGGGCCTGCGGTACGCCGTGCAGGGGTGGTTGAGTGGGAAAGGGCATGGATGTGGGCTGGGCTGGGCGGGCAGGCTAGCGGGCGAGGTGGTTGGGGTGGAGAGGGTGGAGAGGAGAGTCGTCGGAGGATGGGCGTCCGGGGAGAGGAGAGGGCCATGAAGCATGGGAGATGAGCGGATTGGCATGAAATTGTGGATGAAATGTTTGAAAGAAGAGAGAGAAAAAAAGAAGAGAAAAAAATGAATTGAAAAAAAAAAAATGAAAAAAAAAGGAAAAAAAAAAAGACAAGACGACATCACGACGGCGGCCTGCCCGTACACACAAAGTCGATGCCGGTGGACCACACTACCCGCGTAGCGCGTGCGCTGCGGGCCAGCCAGCCAGCCTGGCGAGCCACCTGCCCTCCGTACCTCTGTACTCCTCCCGTAAAGATACTCCGTCCTCCGCCCTCTACCCGTGCGACGATTCGGAAAACCGGTGGCTGGGCGCTGATCGCTCCAGCGCCCGCCCGCCGCCCGCCACGCCGCCACGCCGCCCAGGCAAGGCAGAGGCCCTGCGCCCGGCTGGCTAGCAAGAAAGGGGGGGCAAGGCCCCCGGGGGGGGGGTCACTGGATGGCCCCAGCCAAGCTGCGACGGAGCGGCATGGCGCTTTCGTTGCCATCCGCGGTGGGGGGGAGGGGGGGGCAGACGAAGGAAGCGGTGAGGTTTTTTTGGTTGTATTTTGTATTGTTGTATTGTTGTATTGTTGTAGTTTTGATTTTTTTTGTTTTTTTGTTTTTTTTTGTTTTCCCTTGTCTTTTTTTGCTGTAATATCTGTGTCTCTGCTGTATCTGTATCGCTTTGATCGTCTGCTCTGCCCTCACTCCTCCTCTCTTCCCTTCCCCTCTGCTGACTGCCTCCTGTCAATGCCTCCCTGGCATGTCATGCCGCCGTCGCCTTGTCTTGTCCCGTCGGCCTGTCTCCTCCCCCCTTCCCTGCTCCGGCGCCTCGTATTCGCTCCCGCCCTTGCGTCGTGGCACCACCACCAAGAACAGCAAAGACGGCGCTCGCGGATGTGGAAGAGGCCCCCCCCCGCGCCGCGTTTTGGCTTGTGTCGCCGCGGCGGGGGGGGGGTGTGGGCGGCGGCGCGTCCGGGGGGGC
>JADHKF010000003.1:543118-651562 GCA_019925685.1 Ceratocystiopsis sp. VPRI43766 | reverse complement strand
TGGCCCGGCGGCCTGTCTCCTCCCCCCTTCCCGGCTCCGGGGCCCCGGTTTCGGTCCCGCCCTTGGGTCGTGGCACCCCCACCAACAAAAGCAAATACGGCGGTGGCGGTTGTGGAAGAAGCCCCCCCCCCCCCCCCCCAATCCGCTTTTTGCCTTGTCTCTCCTCCTCGGCTCTTGTTTGTCCCCTCCTCCTCTTCCGCTCCTCCTCCTCCCCCCCTCTCTCCCCCCCTCCTCTGAAACGTCTAGACCCGGGTGCCCGTTTTCCTGCAGCCCATGCCGGCGCTGGCCCGACGCCCGCCCGTATGCAAGATCGTAGGCAAGGCGCAAAGCAGGCGAGGCCCAGGGCGGGCCGATCGATGCAGTAGTGGCGGGCGTTTGCACATCTTGTCTTTTGCTGTACGGAGTGTACGGAGGAGTACGCGACAAAAAGTGATACTCTCGGCCTGGCCTGCCCATCTCAGATCCTCTGCTCACTCCCCCCCTGCTCCCGTCTGCGCCCGTTCGCCCGCCTCCAGGGAAGTCCCGGCCGCGCAGTCCCAGTCCCAGTCCCAGTCCCAGTCCCAGTCCCAGTCCCAGTCCCTGGAGTCCCTGTAATAGTCCCTGCAATCCCGTGCAATCCCTGGAGTTCCCTGCACGCCTGCACGCCTGCACGCCTGCACGTCTGCACGTCTGCCTGCAAGGTGCCTGCATCTGCCGTCTGCAGGTGCGCTGCAGGTGTAGCTGCGTAGCTGCAGGGCTGGCGCAGGACTGGCGCAGGACTGGTGCAGGACTGGTGCAGGACACTGCGTGCAGGTGCCGGAGCCGGTTCTTTTCGCCTGCAGCCCTTTACTTTATATTCTTTTTTTTGAGTTACAGGGTTTTGGCCCAGGAACTGCCCTGCACCTGCATCGCTTCTTCCCCAGAAAAAAAAAAAAGAACAACCCAGACGAAGCGATCGCATCGTACATGCGCACTGCACTGCCCTGCAACGCACGCACGCACGCACGCATGAACGCATGAACGCACGCACACACGCACGCACACACACGCGCAGAAGCAGCAGCACCGTCTGCAGCAGCGTTCGCGGGGGGGGCGGGCGGAAGAGGGTGGGGGACAAAAAAAAGTAAAGAGGCAAGGCAGTTCGGTTGTCGGTTGTCGGCTTGTCTGGTGTCGTCGGCCTGCACGGCAGCCCTACGCAGTGTACGGAGTAGTGGGCGTCGCGTGGCGGACGCGTGCGGGCTACGAGAGCTACGGAAGAGGAGGGGGGGTAGCGTGCCAGACAGAGCTGGTGCGTTGGCAGTCGCTGGCTCGCTGGCTCGCTGGCTCGCTGTGCTGGCATGCTGGCATGCTGGCCGTGCTGGCCGTGCTGGCACTCGCTGGCGGTCAGCTGTCTCACTTTTGTAATTTTTTTTCTTTTTGATTTTTTTTTCTTTTTCTTTTTTCTTTTTTGATTTTTTTGATTTTTTTTTCCCTTTTTTTTTTCTTCTCAGACTTTCCTGCCTCCCCTTCCCTCCGAAATTGCTGTCTCGCCTTTCAGCCAGTCCTTTGCGCGCGCCGCCGCCGCCGCTCCCCCTCTCCCCGCCCCAATCACCGGCCACCACGTCGCCCAGCCCACTCCCACGACACCCCACGACGCTCCGCGGGCGCGTGCGCCGGGCCTGATTGGCGCTGGCCGCTGGGCTCCAGTCTTTCTGGCAGCCGGCCGTTGACCAATCGGCGGCGCCAGCGGCCAGCAAAACCGCAGGGAAAAGAAAGCAGACCGCCCGGAAAAGAAAGCAGAGAGACCCCCCAACAAAATGAGAGTGAGCACACAGACACACCCAGCTCGAAATCAATCCCTGGAAATCATCCAGCACATCCGTATTCAGCACCCCTGTCAATGTCGTGCAGACCAGCCGGGTCCTCGCCCACGATAAAGTCCATCTCGACGTTCTCAGCTGCCGTATTCGTATCGTCGTCCTCGTGCAAAAGCAATGCAACAACACCTCCCGCTGCCACTGCCGCTGCCGCCGCTGCCGCCGCTGCCGCCGCCGCCGCCGCCGCCATCGCTGCCCGCCATGCACCTGCAGCAGCACTGCAGGTGCCCCGCGAGCCGCGCAGAAGCGGGATCTGCTCTGCCGCGTAGAACTGTGTCCGCGGGTGAGCACAGGCACTCTCGCCGTGTACTCCGTACTCCGTACACAAGTACCAAAAGATACGCTCGCACACCGCTTCTCTATTTAAAGCAATCCCCCGTCCCATCCCGCAAGGGTTGCCGGCGTCTCCGCTCCCCCCAGCTCCGCATCGACCACGACCGTGCCTCTGTGCGCTGTGGTAATACTCCGTATCTATCGTATTCTCTATCGTTTTTCTTTCTTTCCATTGTCTTTATCAGGGCCCTGGCCCTCTGGCTCTACCGAGGGGCCTCTACCGAGGTCGCCCACGATACCCTACCTCGTACGAGGGGGGGGGAGGGGGGGAGGGGGATAGGGGAGGGGGATAGGGGAGGATAGGGGAGAGAGAGGGGGGCTGGGATCAACGGACTCTCCGCACTCCGTGCCCGTACGAGAGAGAGACAGAGAGCAGGGGGGCAGAGAGAGGAGAGGAGCCACAGGACCACTAAACCGAACCGGATGAGAGAAAGCAAAAGAAACAACAATCAAAGCCAATAAACCAACGGAGAGCGCATGTGTTTCACATGTCGTGGGACCGTTTTCCGGAGCCACCATTCCTTTTCTTTCTTTTTTTTCTTATTCTCGTTTGATTTTTTTTTGCGCCCGCCTCGCCGCGCCCGCTCCCTCGCTCGCTCGCTCGGCAGATGTCTGTCCATCCCATGCCCCCCCCCCTTCTCTCCCTTCTCTCCCTTGCGTCGTCTGAAGGCGGCGGTTTTTTTTTTTTTTTTCTTTGCTTTTTTTGCTCCCTGTTCATTTCCTTTCTGTCGATCGTTGGGGGCGGGCTACAGTCAGCGTCGAGGCTGAGTTTTTACGCGGATGCAGCCCGGATGCAAGTCCTGATGCAAGTCCGGGGGGGGGGCCAGGGCCAGGCTGCAGGGTCCTGCGCGTCATCTAGTCGAGGAGCAAAGGGGGGAGAATAGACGAGGCGTCAAGGAATGACGAATACGAGTCCTCCCTCGACCCCCAAACCCCCGACACCGGACCCGTGCCCGACGGACGGCCCAGGCCATGTGGCCAGCAAGCAGCAGCAGCAGCAGCAGCAGCAGCAGCAGCGAGGGCACGACGTGCGCCGTGCAGTGCGTTGTGCTGCATCATGTACGTTCTGCTTCTCTCGGCACGCGGTGCGCTCTGCACGCGGTGCGCTCTGCACGCCGTACGGTCCCGGGAGAGGCAGACACCTGCGGCACAGGCCCTGCGCAAAACGGTGCAGAATGGCAGCACTGGCGCTGCAGGTGCTGGTGCAGAGTGTGCAGAGTGCAGAGTGCAAGACAGGTGCGGCCGGCGACAGAAGCAGCAGCAGCAGCAGCAGCAGCAGCAGCACATCTTGCCGTCGTCTTCTCCTCCCTGTCTTCTTCTTCTCTTCCTCTTCCCTTCTCCTCGTCCCACCGCGCCGTCACACCGGGCGAGACCTCCTGCACCACCGCAGCACAAGGTGCGCACGCGCCTGCGTGACGCGGGACCGGCGTGGGCAAGGATGGAGAGAAAGAGGTTGGGGTGGACGATGGGCCGTTGTAGACGTTTGGGTTGTATGGACGCCTGCATTCTGGGCATCTCCAGAGACACCCAACGCCAGCGTCACGCCTTGGCTGCTCACGGCGCTGGCCGTCCCCAACCTTGCTCGTAGACGTAGCAACCCCGTTCAGATCAGCCTCCTCCTCCTCCTCGCACAACGTGTAACCGGCCGTGCCAGGCCTCGGCGGCAAATGAGGCCGTTTTTGCCACGCACCGCCGCCGCCGCCGCCATCGCCGCCGCCGTCGCCGCCGTGCCCAGCCGCCCGCCCTCGCAACGTCCCCCAAACGGCGGTTGTCCGTCGTGCTCTTGCTGTCTTGCTCCTGGGGTGTCTTGCTCCTGGGCCCAAGGCCGCCGACAGAAAAAACTCTGGGGGCTGGCCAGCCGGCAGAGACAAAGAAGAGACAGCCCCGTGTGACAGAAGACCAAGAGCAGACTGTGAGAAGAAAGAGCACGCTCGCCGGACACACGTCTGCGGCCGTCTTCGCTGCCGCTATCCGCGTCGAACAAGGTTTCTATAGATAGCAGGAGAGCACGCAAGAGCGGTAGAGCGGTTCTCTCTCTCTCTCTCTCTCTCGTCACCTTTTATGTTGGCGTCACACACGGCCGTCGTCTCTTTGACTTTTTTCGTGCTTTTGTTCTTTGTTCTCTGCTCTCTGCCCTCTGCCCGGTGGCACAGACATGAGAACCTTTTTTTTTTCGTGCCGTCGTAGCGTCGTCTTCGTGGGCGCACAGGCACGCAACACGGTCGAGAACGGCGCGACGTTGGGCTGGGAGGGCGTGCGACCGCCACCGGACACGGGCTGTCTCTGATAGATTAACAGGGAAAACAAGGGAAGCAAAGCCCGCCGCCGGGGCGGCTGGGCAGAGGCGGGCAGGAGCAGCAGCAGGGGTCGTCTGTAGGGGCTGTGTGACGGAAGAAAAGGAAGCGGGTGAGACGAGAAGGGAGCAATACGAGAGACGGAACGGGTACAACAATGGGTTGTCGGGGCCGTTGGGATGTTGAACGTGTCGGGTTGTATAAACAAGGATGATGTGGTGCTTTATATTGACAGTGATTTGTATATATGAATAGGGATGAATGGTTGTGGTTAAAATCAAAGAGGTAAAAATAATACAGAAAAAGAAGGATGTAATTAATCTACCGAATAAACGGGAAAAAAGAAAATCAATATTTACTGGACAAGAACCAGTTCAACAAAGACAATGACCAGTTGACAATGATGTGAACAAAAAGACTGTAAATCAAGACTGCAAGTTTGCAGAACAAATATACCAAGAGGTTGAAAGGCAAGGCGGAATAAATCAAAAGGTTGAGTGAACATCCTGAGTAAAGCACGCAGAAACAATGAAAGGCATCACAAAGACATCACGAAGCAGACAGGCCAAAGAGACAGAAGCAGATACATCAAGCAAGATGTGAGTGGAATAAATCAACACTGGCGTAGGGGTGCATGGCATATGGGTGCAAACGAAGCAACAAGTCCACAGCATAGAATACACTCGATCAAGACAAGACAGCATACTCCTGCCCGCCGTCTCCACGAAGAGCAGCCCTACGTCGCCTGCCCATATTGCCTGCTCATCCTATGCAACCGTGCACACAATCTTGCCCATGGACGCATTCGACTCCATGTACGCGTGCGCGTCCTGGATCGCGGTCCAGGGAAAGACGCGGTCGACAAAGACGCGCAGCTCGCCCGGCGGCCCCGCGGCCGCGACCGTCGCCGTCGCCTCGCGCGACACGGGCACCATGTGCGGCAATGCGGCGGCCAGGCGGTCGCGCAGGCGGGCCTGGTAGGCGGGCGTGCGGCTGCGCAGGCCGCTGCCCTCGATGCGCAGGCGCTTGCCGAGCAGCGGCATCAGGTCGACGCCGGCGGGCAGGCGCGGGCCGCCGAGCAGGGCGAGCTGCACGATGCGGGCGTCGCGGGCGGCGACGGCCAGGTTCTGGGCAAAGTAGGCGCCGCCGACAAAGTCGACGATCAGGTCGACGCCGGCGGCCGGGGCGGCGGCGCCCGGCAGGCGGGCCAGGGCCTGGGCCCAGCTGCCGCCGGGCGCCGTGCGGTAGTTGACGGCGGCCGTGGCGCCGAGGGCGTGCTCGATGAAGCGGCACTTGTCGTCGGAGCCGGCCGTGGCGTAGACGGCGCGCACGCCGGCGCGGCGGGCCAGCTGGATGCCGGCAATGCTGACGCCGGAGGCGCCGGCGTGCCAGAGGACGGATTTCGAGGCGGCCCCGGCTTCGGCGCCGGCAGCATCACCGCCCTCTGGCAGCTCGCCGACCTCGTGCAGGGCCTGCAGGGCCGTCATCCAGGCCTCGGGCACGGCGGCGGCCTCGACCCACGACAGCGTGTCGGGCTTGTGCAGCAGCGTGCACAGCTGGGCGGCGACGCGCTCGGCGTAGGCGCCGCCGGGCACGAGGCCGAGGACGGCGTCGCCGACGGAAAACGGGCGGCCGGCGCCGTCGGTGGCGTCGGTCCCGTCGGCCGCGGGCTCCGGGTGCAGGGCCTCGACGACGCCGCTGAACTCGACGCCCAGGATGGTGGGCGCGCCCGGCGGCAGCGGGTAGTGGCCCTCGCGCTGCAGCAGGTCCATGCGGTTGAGGCCAAAGGCCTTGACACGGACGAGGGCCTGGCCGGGGCGGAGGGCGGGCACGGGGGTGTTGTCGTTGAGGAAGAGGGCGTCGATGCCGCCGGCGCCGCCGCGGACGTCTGTGTGGGTTAGTGGGGGAGACCAAGAAAAAATAGGAACGATGATCACCGACCAACTGCTTTCATGACAGAGGCCATTTGGTGTCGTCGACTGGATCTGTCTCTGGTGAATGAATGCTCTGAATCTGTTTTGAATGCTGCTTGAATGCTGAGTGCTGAGTGCTGCTTGATAGTCGAATCTGGCAGTCGACTATCCCACGCTGTCACATCGCTTATATACCAGCTGTCAATGGCGTCAATGGCGTCAACGGCGTCAACGGTGCGTAGTCATCAGTCGCCACCGCCACACCCCGCATCCGCTCCCGTCTCCGTGCCCGTCTCCGTGTCCGACTCCGTGGCTGACCCGTTGCGGGAACGGCTCGTCGGGACAACTTTAATCAGTGAGAAGGACGGGCCAGCTTTTACATTGTC
Source organism: Ceratocystiopsis sp. VPRI43766 (assembly GCA_019925685.1). Taxonomy (NCBI): domain Eukaryota; kingdom Fungi; phylum Ascomycota; class Sordariomycetes; order Ophiostomatales; family Ophiostomataceae; genus Ceratocystiopsis; species Ceratocystiopsis sp. VPRI43766. Next base: position 644,801 of record JADHKF010000003.1, on the reverse strand, counting down.
CGTCTTCAGGACGTCATCAGACACCCGACTTTGTACGGCTGCCGGGTCATCTTGCGATACGAACGGATCATCGGGACAACGTTTGCCTCCGTGCGTGCACTCTTTCCGTGGCGGACGTACGTCGACGGCAAACCAAGACTGGCAGGTCGGCTTGTCGGACACTCGACAACAACTGGCGATCTGTCTTGGCCAAGACGCCGGACTGCGCGGACGACGGCCAGGGCGTCGCCACGGGAGTCGGCAAGGGCGGCTGTCTCAGGGGGAGCGACGATGACGGGAAGGGAGGTGATCTGAGGCGGTGTCGAACACTCGTCGTCGAACACTCGTCGTCGAACACTCATTGTCGTCTGTTGTCCTCACCCATCTCGTCCATGTCCTTCACCGCCGTCGCTGCTCGCCATCTCGTCGCGTCTGCCCTCCCCTTAAAACATGCCGACGCGTCTAGACCCAGACACAAACACGCACGCCGGCGCTCACCCTATCGCGCCCTCCGCCGTAGGCGACCACCGCCGATCGGGCCAGGCCAAGGAAAAAAGAGCAGAAAGAGGAAAAACATGGGGCCGCCGCTGGTTCTCTCCAATCCATCCATTCACCACCCCTGGCTCTGGAGAGGGGGGGGCCACCGCAATTTCGCGCGGCATGCCGACGGGGCGATGGTCGCCCGATGCGTTCTTTAGATTACTCTTTCGTACGGGCGGTGAAATTGCGGCTCGTGTTTTTTTCTTTTGGTCGTATTTTTGTCTCTCTTGCTTTTTCTGGCTGGCTCCGGCCAGTGTGCGTCTGCGGAAATGAGCACGCGCGTGCTTGGCGGGCGGTGTGTGTGTGTGTGTGTGTGTGCAGCAGGGTGCAGCAGGCGCAGACCGCTGGAATGTCATCGGGCGACTGTGACGGGCCAGCGGACGTGTGGTGCTGATGTGACAGTAAGCGTTGCAGTGGGCAGCAGCAGGAAGCAGTGGGCAGCAGCGGCTGGTGGTCAGTGGTCAGTGGCCAGTGGTCAGTGGTCAGTGGTCAGTGGCCGGTGGCCAGTGGTCAGTGCCCGGAATACGAAGCAAGCGCGAAGCAGCGGTGTGCGAGAGAATACGAGTCGTCCGCGACTTCCGCATGCGGCATGTGCTCTCTCGCAGGGGGGCCGCAAATCTTAACTCGGACGAAGCGGCAGACGCAGGGAAACGAGTGAGATCGCTCCTTGCGCCTTCCGGATCCTGCCTGCTCCTGCTCCCCTCCTGCTCCTTGCGCCTGCTCCGCACGATTTTCGCCGCACGCAACCTCGTACGGAGTTGCTCGTCTCGCGCGCACTTTCCCTCCCTCGCCCTGGGCCCCGTACTCCGTAATAATCGTACTTTGGGTGTATCGCATCTCGCTCTCCCCTCCCCTCCTTCCCCCCAAAAGATCCACAGCTCATTTCCCGGGCCCCGCCCACCCATGACCGAGCCTTTCCCTCTTTCCCTCTTTTCCTCTTTTCCTCCTGTTTTTTTACCCTTCTTTCAGGGGGGGGCCCAACGCACCAGGCAGGCACCACACGCGACGTGCCGGGAAGGCCACTTCCCTTGTTGCCCACTTTGTGTCGAAGCGCTGGGTGGCAACACACAGTCTGGCGCACGGAGTACATGGGGTGATGGCTGATGGTCAGAGTCTCATCGCATTTCCCTTGCTGCCCCGTATCTTACTCCGTACGGAGTAGTCGCTGAGTCTGCATAGCGCCGTAAATAGAAACAGGACTCGGTCCGGTAGGGTAACTCCGTACTGCCGCCCCTTGGGCGTGAGATACGCTACGTTGCAGTGCCTGCTCCGTACTCTGTGTGCTGCTCGTAAGATACGTCACTTATTACTCCGTACTCCGTAGAGAGAGCACTGTCACTAAGAGCACCCAATTTCACCCCAGGGGGCCCTCTGCGTACTTTTTCTGCACGCCACGGGTACCTTGCATAACCCGCAGCGGTTTTGCACAACGCCGTCGCCGGCCACAGCAGCTGACAGGTATCGGCGCCCTTTGCTGTCTCACGCGGTCTTCATGCCTTGGAAGACGCGGATCCCGATCAAAACAAGCAAGCAGCAATCGCAGCAAATACGAGGATTCTTGTTGCTTAGTCGGGACTTGTTTGCTGCAGCGCTGTTTTCAGCAGAATTCCGTTCTTTTTCCTCCTGTGTTTTTCGGCCTTGCGGATTTCAGCACCGCCAGCCAGCATTCCAGTCCTGCTTGCATTCGTCTGATTCCCGCATGCATGGTCCTAATCCTCTGCAGCGCATTCTCCGTCCTGAATTAAGACCTCGTATCAAGTCCGCCCATGGCACGGATCGGACGCTTTAGCGCCTGTCAATCTCCTCCATCATGCGTTGGCTCGTATCGTTGCCCTGGTACTCCGTGCGCGGGACCTTGTTGTGCCTACTCCGTATCCTGCTACTGCTGCTGCTGCTGCTGCTGCTACTGCTCCATTCCCTGTCAACACACCCACACCCCCCCTGCCAGGGGCCCCACACACCCACGCCAGCCGAACAACGCCAGGCCAAGGCCAGCCAGACAACGGGAAAAAACAAAAAAAGAAAAGGGACAAAAGGGAAAAACGAGCAAAAAGGGCCAAAAGGGGGCCGACGCTGCATATAAATCTCGCGCACCGCTCCCCCCTCTCCCCCGTCTTCTTTCTCTTTCCTTTTTTTCTTTTCTTCTTCACCCACACTCGCTCAATCCAAAACCATCTAGACTTTTACAGTCAATTCCACTCGTTCAACCCACCCTTCCCAAACTCTCAAGTTTGCTATCCCAGCCTCGTCACCACCCCGACAACCCCCAACCCCAACCGTCAAAATGAAGTTCTCCATTGCTTCCATCCTGGCTCTGGCCACTGCCGTCTCGGCCGGCAACGTCACCTACACCACGGAGATCGTTACGGCTCTGACCACGTACTGCCCGGAGGCCACGACGCTGACGCACGGCACCAAGACCTACACGATCACGGAGGCCACCACCCTGACCATCACGGACTGCCCGTGCACCCTGACCAAGCCCGTCACCACCTCGACGACGACGCTGTGCACGACCACCCCGTATGTTCTCTCCCAACGCATCAATCTCAAGATAAACCCATGCTAACAACCCAGGTACTCCAACGCCACCACCACCTACGTGGCCCCCACCACCGCCACTGGCTCCATTGTCACCCACGTCCCGACGTCGTCGACCTCGGCCGTTGTGACTGCCGGTGCTGGCAAGATGGCCGGCCTGTCGGGTGCGGCCGGTGCCGTTGCCCTGGGTGCTGCCCTCCTGTTCTAAATATAGCAAACCCCTTTGCCCCCCTCCCGAGAAAAACAGAAAACGCTTTTTTTTGTTGGTGAGCCTGTGAGGGAGACTCGGCACTTGTTGTGAATCTTGCGGGAGAGGCTGTTGATACACACTCATCGCCGTGGATTGTTTCCCGGGGGGTCTTTTTGTCTTCCTGTCTAAATGGTCTGTCGGAGGTGGATGGGTTTTCAATGGTTGTGGGTGCTTCCCGTGGAGATGGCCGAGTTTTCTCTTGACAAAAAATACGAATTCCCTGAAAATCTTTCCAACAAAGGCTGCTTTTTTCTTTTTTTCTCTTTCAACACCTCTTTGTTTTAATGACTTGGAAAGCGTTTTCTCTTTGCTATATTTACAACTACCTCTTTACACCGGCTGCTTGGTGGGCTGATATACACGCAGCTTCAATTTTCTTTTCTTTGGGATGGTCTCGGTTGGGCTATTATTCTTCACTTAGGTACATGTTTTTTGTCAATTAATACAAATCTTCGACTGAAGTTTGCTGAACATGTGTGCCTTTTGAAGATGATCGCTCTTTGTCCTGGAGAAATCCCCTGTATTTTTAAACAAGTCTTCCATAGTCTTAGGCAGACGGCGACCATGTTGCACGGAGCGGACAATACACGTCTTTCTGCCATTTGCTGTTTACGCTCACCTGTGTTGTCCTGTTGCTCTGCCACCGCTATCGCCCGGGGTCTGCAGCGCTATCTGCAACGGGCCTTGGCACGGAAACGGTGTTTGGGTCGGAGCCTGCATTCCAGTCGAGCGCGGCTGATGGCGTCGAGAACAGGGCAAAGAAAAACAAGCTCTGCATTCCAGATCCCGCCAAAGAAAAGAAAGAAAAAAACGACCGAGACACGCCGCTTGCAAAAGGAGTGCCTGACTACGCAACCGTGGGGGGGACGCGCCCTCATTCTCGTGGGAGCGTGCGTTTCGCCGCGCATTCCACGGCGATGCACGAATCAGCAAGGCAGCAAAAGAGGAAAACCAAGAAAAATAAGCGTTTCAAAAAAGAGAAAAGAAGCAAAAAAAGAATGCAGAGAATGAAGCAAAAAAAAAATCCAGTGCATATTTTCACGGTTCTTTGTGTGATTTTCCCAGTGGTTTCCGTGCATGTCCGTCTTGTCTCTGATCTCGATGTCCTTTGCTGGACGATCATTGGCCCCTAACAGATCGCTACACGAGAACGAGTCGCGTGTGCACGTGCAGGCCCCGGGACGCGGTGCCCAGCGGTGCCCCAGCGGTGCCCCAGCAGCGGCCGGCTGCGGCGCGGACAGACAAAGAAAAGCCTTGGCCGGGCGCGGGCCAGACGGGGCCAGCCACCCGCGCGCCCGGCCGGGCGGACGGACGGACGCTTTGCATGTGTGTGCGTGTGTGTGTGTGCCATGTCTTGGATGCGCGCAGGCTAGGCTAGGCACTTGTTGATCTGCCGGTTATGCAAAGTAAGGACGGGGGGACCAAGAAAAAGGACAGCCAACAACGTCGGCTAGGGTCCCCCCCCCCCCCCCCAATACCGTGATAGCCGAACTTTGGGCAGCCAAACAAAGACGGCACGAAAGTAAGGAAAGGATGACGTTCTTGTGTCTTTTTTTGTTCCACGGGGATCGGGTGGCAAAACCGGTCGTCTGGCTTTGCCTTTTTGGCAGCCGTTGGTTGGCTGGCGGGCGCATCCTCGGGAAAGCCAGCGACAGCCGGCCGCCAGAACGGACCAACCAGGGCGCAGGAGGCTTCGTGTAGAGAAGAGCCTCGTTTGGTAGGCCCAGTGTTGCCGCTGCACAGCACACCGCGGCTGCAGACCGTGAAGCAGCACATTGTATCGTAAGATACAGTCTCCTTTCGTCTCTCCCCCTCCATCACCCTTCCTCTCTGCCAGGCCAGCCAAGACCACCGTCATGGACGTCTTGCTGTGCCGGCGCCCCCCGCGCAAAAGTCCGCGATACCCCGGAGAAGCGGAGGTGGGGAAAAGGGCCCAGCCAGGCCCATGTGTGGGGGGGGGGACGTGGCACAGCAGACGGCCGGCTGCCGCTCAGCCGTGTGCGAGGAGCGTTGAACAACCGAACGAGATCCGGTGACGGTGGGGAGGAGCAAGATATAAGTGTGTGTGTGTTTGTGTGTTTGTTCTGTCGTTTGTCTTTTATTTTCAGTTATTTTTCAGTTATTTTTTTGTTTTTGAAATTATTCTTCTTTATTCTATTCTATTATTCCATTATTTTTTGTCTTTGAATTTTTGATTATACCCAACGACTTATACCCCATACACCCACACACCATGGCCCATCCCCAAGACGAGGTCCAGCGCATGTCGCTCGAGGACCCCGAGGCCTTCTGGAGCCACCAAGCCGACCAGCTGTACTGGCACCGCAAGCCGGACGCGGCGCTGCGCCACACGACGCAGACGGTGCGCGGCGGCGGGCCCGGCGGCGCAGACATTACGCACGACCACTGGGCCTGGTTCCCCGGCGGCGAGATCTCGACGTGCTACAACTGCGTGGACCGGCACGTGCTGGCCGGGCACGGCGACCGGCCGGCGATCCACTACGACAGCCCCGTGACGGGCACGCAGCAGACGCTGTCGTACGCGCAGCTGCTGGACGAGGTCGAGACGACGGCGGCGGTGCTGCGGGCGCACGGCGTGGGCAAGGGCGACGTGGTGCTGGTGTACATGCCGATGATCCCGGCGGCGCTGGTCGGGATCCTGGCCATTGGGCGGCTGGGCGCCATCCACAACGTGGTGTTTGGCGGCTTTGCGGCGGGCGCGCTGGCGCAGCGCATCGAGGACTCGCGGCCGGCGGCCGTGCTGACGGCGTCGTGCGGCATCGACGGGACCAAGCCGCCGATCCCGTACCGGGCGTTTGTCGAGGGCGCGCTGGCGCTGTCGCCGTGGACGCCGGCGCACGTGATCGTCTGGGAGCGGAAGGAGCTGGGGTGGGGGCCGCTGCCAGCCGAGCCGACGAAAGTGGCGGCGTCCGGGGCCGCGTACCGCACGCACCACTGGCAGGCGCTGGTCGAGGCGGCGCGGGCGCGCGGCGCACGGGCGGCGTGCGTGCCGGTGGCGTCGACGGACGGGGCGTACATCATCTACACGAGCGGCAGCACGGGCAAGCCCAAGGGCGTGCTGCGCGAGGCGGCCGGGCACGCGGTCGGGCTCAACCTCAGCATCAGCTACCTGCTCAACATCCACGGGCCGGGCGACGTGATGGCGTGCTTCAGCGACATTGGCTGGGTCGTGTCGCACAGCTACACGCTGTACGGGCCGCTGCTGGCCGGCGCGGCCACCGTGCTGTACGAGGGCAAGCCCGTGGGCACGCCCGACGCCTCGGCCTTTTGGCGCATTGCCGAGCAGTACGGCGTGACGACGCTGTACACGGCGCCGACGGCGCTGCGCGCCATCCGCAAGGCCGACCCGGACAACGCGTGCCTGGCCGCCGTCGGCGCGCGCGGCGGCCTGCGCACGCTGCGCGCGCTGTTCCTGGCCGGCGAGCGCTCCGAGCCCGACCTGGTCGCGCTGTACCAGGGCCTGCTGGAGCGCCACGGCGCGCCCGGCGCCCGCGTCGTCGACAGCTGGTGGTCGTCCGAGAGCGGCTCGCCCATCTCGGGCATTGCGCTGGCGCCGCACGCCGGCCGCGACCGCGCCGCCGCCGCCGCGCAGCACGCCAAGACGGCGCACGCGCCGCCGCCGCCGCTGCCCATCAAGCCCGGCAGCGCCGGCAAGGCCATGCCCGGCTTCGACGTGCGCGTCGTCGACGACGCCGGCCGCGAGCTGCCCGCCGGCACCATGGGCAACCTGGTGCTGCGCATGCCGCTGGCGCCGACGGCGCTGCGCACGCTGTGGGAGGACCCGGCGCGCTTCTACAAGGGCTACCTGCGCCGCTTCGACGGCCGCTGGCTCGACACGGGCGACGCCGGGCTCATCGACGCCGACGGCTACATCCACATCCTGGCCCGCACCGACGACATCATCAACGTCGCCGCGCACCGCCTCAGCACCGGCGCGCTCGAGCAGGCCATCAGCGCCGACCCGCGCGTCGCCGAGTGCTGCGTCGTCGCCGTGCCCGACGCCCTCAAGGGGCACATGCCCTTTGCCTTTGTCACCGTCAAGGACGGCGGCGCCGCCGTCGACGACGACACGCTGTTCCGCGAGCTCAACGGCCGCGTGCGCGCCCAGGTCGGCGCCATCGCCTCGCTCGGCGGGCTTATCCGCGGCGCCGGCATGATCCCGCGCACCCGCTCCGGCAAGACGCTGCGCCGCGTCCTGCGCGAGCTGCTCGACAACGCCGTCCACGGCGACTTTGACGCCCCCGTCGCCGTGCCGTCCACCGTGGAGGACGCCGCCGCCGTCGACGTCGCCCGCCAGCGCATCCGCGAGTACTTCCAGGCGCACGCCGGCAAGCGGCACGGCGCGATCGAGGCGCGGGCCAAGTTGTAAGGGGGGGATGATGTGATGGAGGTCCGGAATAGCTGTAGATGCGAGAAACGAATCGATGATGCCATTGGCCAATTTGCGCCACTCATGCGCCGCCACGTGCACCGCCACAACACGCCACCACCCCGCCACTTAAACCGCCCCAGTAAAACACGTCGACGCGACGCGTTTGGCGTTTTCTTCCCATCACACAAGACGACACGACGACACGCACACCCACGACTTGACGACCGACGACCGACGACCGACGACCGACGGCCCTGACGACACTGCCGACGACCCCCGTCGACACCCTTTCATCACCATGGCCGAAGCTGCTGCCAGACAGATCGACCGCGGCGCGCTGGCGTAGGTTTTCCCCTTTTTATTTTTTTTTTGACCCCCTCCTCACTGACCCAACAGCGCCATCTTCACCGACCAGGAGGCGGCCAAGGCCCGCTTCCCCGTGCCCGTGCTGCAGTGCCTGCAGGTGAAGCAGCTGGGCACGCAGCAGAGCGGCGCCGGCGGCGAGCGGTACCGCGTCGTGCTCAGCGACATTGACCACTACGTGCAGACGATGCTGGCGACCCAGGCCAACCACGTTGTGCACGAGAGCAAGCTGGTGCGCGGCTGCATTGTGCGCATCAAGTCGTTCCAGGCCAACGCCGTCAAGGGCAAGAACATCCTGATCATCCTCGACCTCGAGGTCATCGAGTCGCTCGGCGTCCTCGACAAGATCGGCGAGCCCGTGTCCTACGACACCACGGCGCCCGCTGCTGCTGCTGCTGCTGCTGCTGTGCCTGCGGCCAACGGCACCATTGGCGACGCCGGCTTCTACGGTTCCGTCAAGAAGGAGGCACACGTCAAGCCGGAGTCGTCGGTGAGCGGGTATGGTGGTGGTGGTGGTGGCGGCGGCGGCGGCGGCGGCGGCAGCCACGGCAACGCAGCCCATCCCAACATCTACCCCATCGAGGGCCTGTCCCCGTACTCGCACAAGTGGACGATCAAGGCGCGCGTGTCCAACAAGTCGGACATCCGCACGTGGCACAAGGCCAGCGGCGAGGGCAAGCTGTTCAGCGTCAACCTGCTGGACGAGAGCAGCGAGATCAAGGCGACGGCCTTCAACGACCAGTGCGACCAGTTCTACGAGCTGCTGCAGGAGGGCTGCGTCTACTACATCTCGAGCCCGTGCCGCGTGCAGCTGGCCAAGAAGCAGTTCACCAACCTGCCCAACGACTACGAGCTGACCTTTGAGCGCGACACGCTCATCGAAAAGGCCGAGGACCAGGCCGACGTGCCCCAGGTGCGCTACAGCTTCTGCAGCATCCAGGCCCTGCAGAGCGTCGAGCCGGGCACCACCGTCGACGTCATCGGCATCCTCAAGGACGTCGAGGACGTCACCACCATCACCGCCAAGGCCACCGGCAAGCCCTACGACAAGCGCGAGCTGACCCTCGTCGACGACAGCGGCTTCAGCGTGCGCGCCACCATCTGGGGCAAGACCGCCACGGCCTTTGACGCCAAGCCCGAGGCCGTCGTCGCCTTCAAGGGCATGCGCGTCAGCGACTTTGGCGGCCGCTCCGTCTCGCTGCTGGCCTCGGGCACCCTGGCCGTCGACCCGGACCTGACCGAGGCCCACCACCTCAAGGGCTGGTACGACTCGGCCGGCCGCGCCGGCCAGTTTGCGACGCACAACAGCCTGGGCGCCGGCGGCGCGGGCGGCGGCGCGGGCCGCCCGGAGGCCGTCAAGACGATCGGCCAGGTGCGCGACGAGAACCTGGGCTTTGACGAGCAGGCCTACTTCACGCTCAAGGCCACGGTCGTCTTCATCAAGCAGGAGACGATTGCGTACCCGGCCTGCGCGTCCGACGGCTGCAACAAAAAGGTCGTGCCGACGGGCGACGGCCTGTGGCGCTGCGAGAAGTGCGACGTCAGCCACCCGGCGCCCGTCTACCGCTACACGCTGCTGCTCAACGCCAGCGACCACACCGGCCAGCTGTGGCTGACCTGCTTCGACGACGTCGGCCGCCTGCTGCTGGGCGGCCGCACCGCCGACGAGCTGACCGCCCTGCGCGACGACGACGAGGCCGCCTTTGCCGCCGCCTTTGAGCAGGCCAACTGCCGCAAGTACGCCTTCCGCGTGCGCGCCAAGCTCGACACCTACGGCGACGCCCAGCGCATCCGCTACCAGATTGTCGGCGCCAACGCCGTCGACTTCAAGAGCGAGGGGCACCTGCTGGCCGAGCTGATCAAGCAGATGGAGGTGTAGGCGGGCGGTCCTAGCGTCTTTTTTGTTTCTGTCTGGTCTTTCGGCGTTATCATGTTTGTGTCTTGTCTGCTAAACGACGGTTTCTGTATGAATGTCTTTTTTTCGTTCCTGGCCCGTGGACGGCCCCCGTTCACACCCCCAGCCCGTCCGTCATCAGGTCCTCGTCCGACAGGTCCTCGCCGTACATCTCGTCCACGTCGTCGCCGCCCAGGCCGCCAAACCGCCCGCCCGGCCCCAGCAGCAGCTCCTGCTCCAGCAGCTCGCCCGCGCTCAGCCCCGCGCCGTCGACGCCGCCGCCGCCGCCGTCCTTGTCCCGGTGCCGCCGCGCCTCCCGCTGCACGTACTGCCGCACGTACTGCCGGTGCAGCTCGATGTGCGTCTCCGTCGCCTTTTCGAGCGGGCCCAGCGCCTGCACGCGCGCGTGCGCCGCCGCCAGGTGCGCCGCAAACGCGTCCGCCGGCAGCTCCTCGTCGTCGGGCGAGAACTCGAGGTACGCGCCGTCGTCGTCGTCGGATGCCGCGGATGCCGCGGCGCCGTCCGGCCGACGTATCGCCGCCGCCACCATGCCCGACGCGATCATGTCCCGCACCAGCCCGTGCACGTCCGCGACGCTCGTCGGCAAGGGCAGCGGCACCGGCGGCTGGGTGGCGGCGTCGGCTGTCGCTGTCGCTGTCGCTGTCGTTGCTGTCGTTGCTGTCGTTGTCTGTGCAGTCGTTGCCGGTGCCTGTGCCTGTGCCTGTGCCTGTGCCTGTGCCTGTGCCTGTGCCTGTGCCGCCGGAGCTGTGCTCGCCCCCTCGCCTGCTGCTGCCGCCCCCTCCTGCAGAAGCGCAAAGATGGCCCGCAGCGAGATCGTCGTGTACACGTCGCGCAGCCGCGCAATCTGCCACTGCGGAAACGCCGCCAGCACCGCGCACGCCAGCCCCCACGTGCCGTCGCCGGCCAGCACGGGCCGCGCCTCGGCCACGGTGTCGGCCAGCTGCTGGGCGCGCGACAGCGCCGGGAACAGCGCCGCCACCTGCAGGTACGGCCGGTTGGCCGCCAGCAGGATGCGCCGCAGCAGCGCGGGCGTCAGCGGCGGCACCGACGGCGTGCGGCCCTCGACCAGCAGGCTGAGCAGCAGCCAGTGGCGGTGCGCGGCCACGCTGATCTTGGACGCGCCCGCGTCCGCCACCGGGTGCGTGACCGCGCGCGCAAACGCCGCCCGCGCCGGCGCCCACGCCCGCACCGCGCTGTGCAGCAGCCCGGCCAGGTACTCGAACTCGAGCACCTGCGAGCTCTTGAGCGGCAGCGTCAGGCCCGTCTCCTTGGTGATGTACGCGCACGGCAGCGCGCGGCCGCACAGCGGGCCATTGCCGTCCGTGTCCGCGTGGGGACTCATTTCGGCGTCAGCAGCAGCAGCAGCAGCAGCAGCAGCAGCAGCAGCAGCAGTAGCAGTACCAGGATTGCGGCCCCCCAGGCCTGGCGGGGTGGGCGCGCCCGGAAAGAAGATGATGTTGCGCTCCAGCACGCGCCGCAGGGCCGGCGCAGCGGCGGCCGCCGGCCCCGTGTGGTACGCCAGCCGCACCAGCACCAGGTGGTTCGACGTCAGCATCGTGCCCGTGGGGTCGAGCCGCTCGAGCGCGCCGGCCAGCAGCGGCACGGCCACGGCGGCCGGCAGGACCCTGCCGGACCCGACGGCCGTGAACAGGCGCGTGAACGCGGCGCCGCCGTACCGCACCTGGCGGGCATCAAACGCCGTGAAGAACGCCGCCAGTCCGTCCGCCACTACGGGCGGCACCGTCTCGTACAGGGCGGCGTCCGCCGGCACGGCGGCGTCGAGCACGGCCAGGTACGAGTAGGTGTGGGCGGGGAGGTGGAGGCTCTTCTTCTGGTTAGTCAAATACAGGCAGCAAACACGACGAGAGAACAACCCACCCCCAGCAGCTCGGTGCTGTGTGCAGCCACGACCGCCGCATTCTCCTGCAGCAGCTGCTGCACCTGGCCGACGTGGGCCGTGATCCGCCGGTGGTACGCCAGGTCGCCCAGCGCGCCGGCCGGCTCATCGGCCGCCGGGAACTGCTGCAGCACAGCCAGGCAGTGGTCCATGGTGAAGGCAAGGGGAGCGAGAGCTGGCCGAATGCTGTCGAGAGGAGAGGAAGACCAGCAAAACAGTCGGGCTGTCGAGTCGGTCGCTCGAGAGCGTGGCCGGCCGGAGCCGTTCTCGAGCGGACAAAGTGGCTATTCGGGTCGTAAAGAGACTCAGAAGGAAAGAGACCAAAAGAAAAGCGTGCTGGCCAGGTGCTGTGCTGCTGTGTTGGTCGTGAGGACGTAGGCGTCGACAAGTCGTCGTAGGCGGAGCTGTCCAACGAGCCCCGCCGGCTGTGGCTTGACCTGGCACAGCCACAGCCACGACCAACCCTCTCTCTATTCTTACAAGACGACGCAAGTACGAACAATCATCGAGCACCGGTAATATTACGTTCCAAAGACTAAACAGACATTGAATAGACAAAAAGAAAACTCTAGGATCCAGAAAATCGGGGACAAAAAAAACCACAGCAAATGGTAATATGAGAAAACGCCTAGATCCCGCGCCACGATGTTTTCCAGCGCTCGACCTTGCTGCACTACACAAAGAAAACAAAAAGGAGAGACAGCCCAACAAACCGAAACCGTTTCTTTTTTCTCCCTGGCCGTCTCGCCGCCTAGCGCCGCGAAATGCAGCACATGAGCCCTGTCTTTCCAAGGAACCACAGGAAGCCAATGAAGCGGAAGATGGACAGGAAGCTGGTGGCGAACAGCAGGAACTTGAAGAACCAAGCCGTGCGCTTCGTGGCGTTGCCCTGGGGGTGTTAGTAGAGAACAGAGAGAGAGAGAGAGAGAGAGAGAGAGAGAGAGAGAAAGAACTCACCCCGAAGCCAACAGCGTCAAAGTTGTTGCTCGTAATCAGCACCGCCAGCAGGCAGTTGGAAAACAGCCAGAGCACGACCAGCATCGTGCGGAAGGACTTGTACGAGTCCTGGATGTCCGGCGGCTCGGGCTTCTCGTCCTCCTTGTACGGCTCGAGCGCCCGCTTGACCGTGGCCTCGAACTGCTTGTCAATGTCCTCCTGCGGCTTGTCGATCTCCTCGACCACCACCTCGTCCTTCTCGCCCTTGGCAATGTGCGCCGACGGCAGCGCCTCCTGCTTGTCCGAGCCCTTGGTGCCCCACGACACGTCGTGCCAGTTGTTGAAGGCGTACACCATCAGGATGTTGATGTACGTCGACATCAGCACAATGTAGAACGGGAACGAGTGGAACATGTGCCACGGGTCCAGGTACAGGAACGACGCAATGTAGTACAGCCCGTAGATCGTAAACAGCGACAGGATGATCACGCCGGCCGCGCCCGCGTTCGCGCCAAACACGCTGCCGATAAAGTCGCCCACGTTGTCCGTCTTGATCTGCTCGCTGATGGGCTGCCGGAACGCCTGCGCCACCAGGTACATCGACAGCACCAGCACGTACGTCTGGATGAAGCCGAACACGGCAAAGGACCCGACGTACGTGTACTTGGAGCCCTTGGGCCGGTTGCCCAGCGCCAGGATGAACTGCAGAATGACAAAGGCCAGGTAGATGTACTTGAGCACCGCGTTGATCACCGGCGTCGCCGTGTCGCCAAACGGCCAGCCGTGGTGCTCCGTCGAGCTGGTCGAGCCGACCGTCGGCGTGCCCACCAGGTCCATGATCACCGACGTCGTCAGCCAGTACGACGCCAGCGAGAACCACGAGAACACCACGTTGGCAATGTTGTACAGCAGCTGCAGGTGGAAGAAGATCATGCGCACAATGTTGTGCCCGCTCTTGTACATCCGGCCAAAGTGCATCAGCGAGTACAGACTGGCCGCAAACGAGCCGTTGAGCCAGCGCCGCCGCTGCCCGATAAACTCGGCGGCGCCCTCGGGCACGTCCGTCTCGCCCTTGGCCGCCTTGATGTACGACAGATGCCACTTCTGGCCCGCCTTGGCCACCAGCTCAAAGCACAGAATGCGGTCCTCGGCCAAGAACATGTTCTTCTTGAAAATGTTCATGCCCTCGATGCCCTTCTTGCCCAGGATGGCCGACAGCGTGTGGTCGCCGTGGAAGTACTGGTCCAGCGGCCGGCCCATGATGGCGCGGAACCGGTACGCGCTGAAGGCGCCCGGCAGCACGCTGACGTAGCCGAACGCGCTCTCCAGCGGCTTGTCCAGGATGTTGGAGATCTTGTACTCAAAGTTCTGCACCGCCACCAGCGGGTTGAGCAGCTTGCGGCCGCCCTTGCCCAGCATCGCGTGGATCTCGCCGCAGGCGCCGCCCAGGTCCTTGTCGTTGTAGAAGCCCTCCCACAGCGCGAGCAGCGACTTGGGGCTCGGCTTGGTGCCGGCGTCCAGCAGGATGCACACCTCCGGGTTGAGGATGCGGCCAAAGGCGTTGAACAGCCAGCGATGCGAGTTGATCTTCTTGGTGTTCTTCTGCTTCAGGCAGAAGATGAACTGCACGGGCGGCAGCGTGCGGTCCGAGTCGTCGACGGGGCGGATCAGCTGCTGGGCCGGCGTGACGGACAGCTGCGTCGTGTACTCGAAAATGTGCGCGACGGTCTCCTGGCCGTCGACGTCCTTCTTGATGACGCCGTCCTGGTAGACGCCAATGGTGGCCAGGACGTCGAGCACGTTCTTGTCGGCCTTGTCCAGACCGTCAAAGACGAGGCAGACGACAATCTTCTGCCAGGCGGGCCCGCCCTTGTTCCAAAAGGTCGACTTCTTGAGGTTGACAATGTCGCGGATGTTCTGCATGACGCCGTGCAGCGTGCGCGACAGCAGCACCTTGTCCTCGTTGTAGTAGGTGATGGCGATCAGCAGCTCGGTGTGGCGGTTGTACATGCGCGGGCGCAGGTCGTAGCCGTTCTTGAGCGTGAAGTCGTTGGGGTCGCAGGTGGCGGCGGTGTAGCGCATCTTGAAGTACTCGTCGTTGTTGCCGCCGTCGACGTCGAGGTACTTGCGCTGCACCGAGTTGCGGATGGCGCTGGGCACCGGGTACTCCAGGCTCAGGACGGAGCCCTGCACCAGCTTGACGCGGCGCGTGGGGTAGCGCTTGAGCGCGCTGGCCGACGTCGACTGCTGCTGGCGCCGGTAGAAGCTGTCTTCGGGGTCGCCGCCCATGGAGATGGACGACACGGGCCGGTCAGGGGCGTAGCCGCCGTACGGGCTCGTCGACAGGCCGCTCTCGTTCTGGAAGGGCGACGGGGCGTAGGGGAAGCCGGCGCGGCTGCCGGGCTGAATCGTGGTCGCGCCGGGGGCGTACGACTCGGTCAGGCTGTAGGTCGAGTCGGGGCGGGGGATGTCGTGGGCGGCGCCCAGCCGGTCGTGGTCGTAGCGCGAGTCGCCCTGGTTGAGGAGGGCGTGCTCGGCGTCTTCGCCATCGTCATGGGGAGGGAGGTGGTACTGTCCTGATTAGCTGTCATGTCTTTTGTGTTTTGTGTCTGTATATGGGAACAGCAGCAGCATGGTTCAGGGTGAGCGTACCTGGCTGCCAGTAGGCAGTTCCTGGAGGTTGTGACCCTCGTACGGGTCACCACGCGGGCTGTTGTAGGCCATGGCGGACGCTGTGCGGTGGAGGAACCGATGAGGAGGCGATGTAGGTCGGATGGCAGAGGATTAGCTCCCAACGTTCAGCACATTTGCTGGTCCTTTGCTGGTGCCAAACAAAGCGACCACGGAAAGAAAGGAGGTCGTCCGGATGCAGCTGGCTCGAGAAAACAAGGACAAAGAGCACAGGGCAAACGCGGGAATGAGTATGGCAAAGACAAAAAAAAGAAAAACAAAAAAAAGGAAATAGACAGAACGGGGAAGCAGAAGAAGGAAAAGAGAAAAAAAAGGAGGAAATACGATGGGATGGGATGGCCAACGTTGCTGCAGGGCTTTCCAGCCTGGTTGTGGCTGAGCTGTGCCTGTGCTGAGCTGCTGCAGCTGCAGCCCGGACGGGGGGGGGAGGGACCTGGCAGGCAAGAAGAGGGGCGGGCTGGGCTGTGCGCCAGGCGTTGTGGGCTTGTGTTTTTTTATAGAAGGCCCCAGCGCGAGCGAGGATTGGTGGACGCGTGTGGAGAAAGCGATCGGGGGGGTCCCAGTTACCAGGCAAATTGGGAGTGAAGGATGCGCGGGCGAAGCAGAGGAAGGAGTGCAGTGGAGAGAGGGAAAGAGCGATTTCGCAGCCAGCACAGCATCGGCAGAATTCGACAGCAGATGCAGACGACGGACACGGCAGACGCACCCTCTGTTTGGCACGTTTCAGTCCACACGGCAACGCGCTTTTTGCTTGGCGGCTCTACGTACGTGCCGACAAAGGTACGATGGGCGCTCGTATCCTCTCCTCGTACGCGTCGTGCAGCAGCGGCTTCTCCGTATTTTGCCTTGCCCTTCCTCTTCCCCTGGACGGCCCCACCAAAACATTCTAGCGGTCCCAGCAGATCCCAGCAGAACCCCCTAATTGACCCCTTTGCAGCCCGATCTTTCAGGCAGGAACGGCGCGTCTGCGGCAGGTTACGTGGACAGACGGAGCGCCAATTGTTGAGGCGTCGTTTGGGGTTCTCCTTTTTGCTGTTTCATCCAGACAGGGGTCTTTTTTCTTCTTTTTTTTTTTTCTCGTCCCCCGTTCTCTCGTCATTTTCCGTTGGCAAATTTGTTCGTATTTTCCCGCAAAGCATGTCACCTCCTCCCCCCCCAAGATGCACGAGAAGGCAAAAACAAGGAAAAGGCGAAAGAGGGGGACAAAAAAAAAAAGACAACACGCGAAAGATGGCAAAAAGACGGAGAACGGCGCATGATAAAAATAGAACGGCGGTTGTGAAGTGTGGCGGTGCTCTCAGGAACAGCACCGGCCAACCAGATGACAGCTTCGTTCCGATGCACGTGACACATATTTGCATCTCCGCCAGACGCGGTTGCATCATCACAAGCAAGGAGAACACCATGCGCCGAACGAATCACAACGAGCGACTGACGAACAGGATCCATAGCACAACTACTCCGTAAGCATCACGAGAACAAGATCCGCAGCACAACTAAGCACCACGAGCAACACGAGCACGATCTACAGCACAAACACCACGAACAAGGACACGAACACGACGCGCAGCAGAAGAACCACAAGATCTCTCTTTCTATTGGAGTGCTGATTAAAATAGAGGCGCGCACAAATAGACCAAAAGCAAGAACGAAAGGGGGAATGAGGGGGAAGGACAGGGCAAAAAAGAGTAAAAAAAAAACGAAGAGGATGGACAACAACGAAGGAGTGCAAGAGAGCGCGAGATTTCGCCAAGAGCACGCTCCCTGATTATACCCAAACACAAAAACGTCTCGACATCAAGCCGGCCAGAAAAAATCAACCCTGAAATCACAAAACGATAGGCACCGTAAAAACAAAAAAACGTTTTTTTTGTCTCCTTCGAGGCAGCAGCACCCGGCACTGGAGAGCCCCTTTAGATCGCGCCGGCCGCGGTCTCCTTGACGTCCTCCTCCTTCTCGTCGGAGAAGGCCAGGTCGGCGCTCAGCTCGACGTGGTCCTGGACCTTGGTCCAGATGACGGGCAGGGCAAACACCAGGCCGCCCAGCAGCAGGCCCCAGGCGGTGCCGAACATGGTCTTGTAGGGGCGGTTGGTGGCGTCGAGGCGCCACACAATGGCGGCACCGGCGCTCTGGATGGACTTGTAGAAGCCCGTGTAGTGCGACAGCTTGCGCGAGTTGTTGGTCATCGCGCCCATGTACCAGTAGACGCAGGTCTGGAAGGCGGCGTCGTAGAAGCCCCAGAAGATGTACAGCACAAACATGCCGCCGAAGCCGGAGTCGGTCCAGTCGATGCGGTCGGCGGCCAGGGGCTGGACGTCGCTGCGCGTAAAGTGCAGCTCGTACTTGAGCGCGGCGCCCCAGATGGCAATGGTGAAGACGAAGAGCACGATCCAGCTGACGCGGGCGCGCAGCGGGCGCGAGAAGCGCTTCCAGTCGAGGGCGAAGCCAAAGAGGAACGACCCAAAGATCTGCATGGTCCAGTAGATGACGTTGTTGAGCGAGCGCGTGCGCGTGTTGAAGCGGGCCAGGTTGAAGTCGTTGAACTGGTAGGTGTAGAACCAGTTGGACGACAGGAACATGGGGAACAGCAGCAGGATGAAGTAGTCGGTGCGCAGGACCTTGTACAGGCCGATGAACTCGGACTGCCAAGACGGGTGCTTCATGGCAATGACGTGCGAGCCGTCCTCGCGCACGACGCGCGTGGTCGGGATCAGGCCCAGCGCGGCGAAGCAGCCGCAGAACATGAGCACGGTAAAGGCAATGTACGTGCCGTCGCCGACGGACGACGAGGCCGAGTGGTTGACGTTCTGGCCCAGCGGGATCAGGGCGCCCAGCACGGAGCCAAAGTTGAAGATGGCCCACGAGATGCCAAAGTACTTGCCCTTCTTGGCCTCGGACGGGTACGACATGACAATCGTGCCCTGGCCCGTCCACAGCATGGCGGCGCTGATGCCGGCCATGGCGCCGCCGAAGATGACAAAGCCGCGGTTGGCCGTGTGGTTGTAGCAGATGTACGACGATGTGGCCAGGCCGTAGCCGAAGCCGCCGATGACCATGGTCCAGCGCACGCCAATGTAGTTGCAGACACTGCCGCCGAAGAAGGCGAAGAAGGCAAAGGTCGAGTAGGTGGCGACGGTCGCGTTGGCGCCGACGGTCGGGTCCAGCTGGCCACCGCCGCCCAGGCCGGACAGCGCGTTGCTCATGCCGGGGTCGAGGAAGCAGACAAACGACACCAGCACCACCTGCACCAGCGGCGACGCGTAGTACGAGCCCTTGAGCCCGCCAATGCGCCACCGCTTGTACATCCAGCCCTTGGGGCGCTCGCCGGGCACGACGGCCGCCGCGTCGGCCTCGGCATCGGCCGACGACGGCGGGTGCACGACGGCGTCGTCCAGCGCCATGTCCTTTTCTTGTGACGCGGTCATGGCGAGGGACCGGGAGGAGGAGGGGGGGGGAGGGGAGGGAGGACCGTAGGGTGGAGGAGGGGGGTGAGGTCGGAGAAGAGGGGAGGAGGAGAAGGGGAAGAAGGGGGAAAGGGGGAAGGGGGAAGGGGGGAGGGGAAAAAGAGGACGATGACAAGGAGAGGGAAGACCAAGGAAGACAAGGAAGAGAAGAAGAAAGGTCAAGAGGAAGAGGAAAAAGGAAAAAGGAAGAGGGCGGCGGCGATCGACATAAAAGTATAGAGTACTCCGGTGGCCGTACCCGCGCAGGACAGGAAATGAACGGGACAAAAAAGCGAGAGCAGGGGGTGGGTGCGGCCCGGGGTCCAGCTCAGGACTCCTCTTCTTTTTGGGCCGGATGGCTCTTTTTGGCTTTTTTGGTCGTAGCGACAGCGGGCAACGGCATTGACTGGGCCGTTGTATGCGGATGCTCCCCCCCCTCCGTAATCTGCAGCGACGTTACGTCGGACACCCTGGTCGCGGGAGGCGTTTTTTTTTCTTTTGGGTAAAGGACTGGATGGATAAGTTCTTGGAAGCGAGGTTTGGGAGGGCAGATGTCGTGCAGGCGGCGACGACGATGACGGTCTGGATCCTTGCTTCTTCAGGGAGGTGCCAGTGGAAAAACTGCCGAGACAAAGAGCTATGGCCGACTGGCGCTGTTGGCGCATACGGGAGTACTACTACGGGGTACCTTCAGCGGCGGGGGGAAGGGAGAGAGGCAAGAGCGACCGGCCGGACCTGACTCGTAAAATGAGCAGACCAAGCGAGGAGGGAAAGAGCCAAGCTGGGCCAACGGTCGAAAGGGGCGGGGAGGGAAGGAAGGGGGGGGCCATGCAAAAGGGTCGAGCCGAGAGCTACGACAAATTCGTGGATGCGCCTTTCCGTACTTGCGTGCTCGCAGCCCCTGCTCCTGCCAACTGGTTCGCCAATGGCAAGCCAGGCCCCCCCGCAGGCGGTATCGCGGGCCCCTCTGAAGGACGGAAATATGGATCGCCGAACCAGGCAGCGTTGCACAGTGGGCCAGCACCTTCCTGCCCCGGAAATACGCCCGGGTCTTGGCCTAGGGCCTAAGAGGTCTGAAGAGACGAAAAGAGTGGATCCCGTTTGCAAAAAGTCGAGTGCGCGGGCCTTGATAACAATCTGAGAACTGACTTCTTCGTGCCTTCCTGCCGCCTGGCGCCCCGTATCTTATCGTACGACGGCGACGCAGCCCCGGTGAGATTCTGCATGCACCACGCACGTTGACGCATCCACACACGCACGCACGCCTGCATGCATGCACAACCACACACACACACACGAACACACCGCTAGCCGCCCCCGCGTGGCCGGTTTGCCGTCACATAGGCCCGGTCCACGGCGAACCCAACCTCTTCCAAGGCGCTGCACGCCGGCTCGGGTACCTGTCGGGTCAGTGATTGCAACATTGGATGGCAGTTCGGATGGCAGTTCGGATGACAGGAGAGCACGAAAACAAGAAAAAAGAAGAAAAAAAGCTCGGACGAGACTCACCGCATGTGCCCACACCGCCGTGCATCCGAGCCGCTGCTGCGCCGCCACCACAGCTGCTGCCGCCAGCCCCTGCGCGACTGCCTGCTGGTACGCCGGGCCGTCGGCCTGTGCGTGCTGCTGCAGCCAGGCGCTGCCGACGGGCGCCTGTGCGGCGAGCACGGGGAACACGAGCAGCGCCGTCGTGGCCGACGGCTCGCGCCCGCGGCTGTGCAGCAGCGGGAAGAAGCTGCTGTCGGCTGGCGCGCGCGCGTTGCCCAGCACCAGCATGGCGCCCACCACGGCGCCGGTGGCCCAGTCGCGCGCCGTGACGACGAGCGTCGACGCGGCCGGGAACGCGGAGCTGGCGCCGGAGCCGGAGACGGAGCCGGAGCCGGAGCCGGAGCCGGCCGCCTCCTCGTACGCAAGCCCCGCAAACGGCAGCGTCGACGGCGCCGGCCCCGTGGGCGCGGCGGCCGCCTGGCGCTGCACAAACGCCAGCGTCTCCTGGAACAGGGCGCTGCCGGGCGCGTCGGTGGCCAACGCCAGCCCGGCGTCGGCCTCGACGGCCTGCTGCAGGCGCGCCAGCTTGGTGGCGCGGTTGCGCCCGAGGCGGTACGTCAGCGTGAACAGCTGCTGCGTGTAGTGGATGTCGCGCAGGCGCCAGCCGCTGATGGAGTTAGCAAGCAGGGAACGTAGAAAGGGGAGGGAGGGAGGGAGTAGGGCCTACAGCTTCTCGAAGAAGCCGGCGCTGTTGGGCAGGTCGAGGACCGTGCGGTCGGCGGCGCCGGCGCGGTCAAGCAGCGGCAGCAGCGGCAGCCCCGGCAGCAGCGCCAGCAGGGGCGCGCCCAGCTGCAGCGCGTCGATGCCCGGCGACCCCAGCAGGAAGCGCGCGACGGACGTGTGCAGGTCGCGGCCGACCGACACGTCGCGGCGGTCGCGGTCGACCAGCAGCGCGCCCAGGCAGCCACGGCGCAGCGCGGGGAACGCGAGCGCCGACGCGAAGCCGTAGATGGCGCCCGAGCCCGTGTTGCGGATGACAAAGTGCTGCGCGCGCACGTGCCGCCGGTTCGCGCACGCCGCAACCAGCCGGTCCGCCACTGCGGCGGGGCTGACCACCGGGTTGGCGGCGGATGCGCCGCCGGGCGCGCCGGGGCCAGCACCCGTCGCGGCGGCGGCAGCGGCGGCGGCAGCAGCAGCAGCAGCAGCAGCAGAAGCTCCGGCAGAACCGGCCCCGGCTAGTGGCACACCCTGGCCATCGTCGTCGTCGTCGTCATCGTCGTCCTCGCTCGCCTTCCGCTTCCGCATGGCCGAGTAGTCTGGCCGGCCGCCGCCGCCGCCGCCGCCGCCCTCGGTCTTCATGCGCACGCCCGTGCCCAGCCGGTTGTTGTCGTGGTTGTTGTCGTGGTTGTTGTCGTGGTCGTCGTCATCGTCGTCGTCATCGTAGTCGTCTTCATCGTCATCGCCGCCGTCGTCGTCGTCGTCGTCTTCGTCGTCGTCGCTGCTGCCGCTGCCGCTGACGCCGCGCACCACGCGGCGGCGGCCGCCGGCCCCGCGCTTGCGGAAGCCGCTGCCCAGCTCGTCGGCGGCCATGAGCGCGGCCAGGAAGCGCTCGAGCGGGGCGCGGTCGCGCACGGCGTCGTAGCGCTCGACCAGCCAGGTCTGCTGGTGCGCGGCGCTGGTGGCGCCGCCGCCCAGGTCGCCGTCGGGCGCGGCGGTGCCGCCGGCGGCGCGCGGCTGGGGCCCGGGCACGCGGCCGCGCGGCGTCAGCGTGCCGCCCAGGACGCGCGCCAGGCAGCTGAGCGCGAGCGGGCTGCTGTCGTACGTGCACACGTGCGCCGGGAAGGGCGCGTCGGGCGGCACGTCGTACGAGCTGCTGAGAGAGACGACAATCAGCGCCGTCGGCGGCAGCCCGCGGCGCTCGCGCTGCGCGCGCTGCAGCTGCACCAGTGCGGCCAAGTGCTTGGCAAAGCCCAGCTGGTACTGGTTGCGGTTGGCGTCGGCGACCAGCAGCACGACGGCGTCGGCACGGTCCAGCAGCGTCTCGTGCTCCGTGCGCACGCCGTGCGCCGTGTACGACGTGTGCGTGACCTCGCCCAGCGTGCCGTAGCCGGCCAGCGTGCGGCCAAAGTGCTGGAAGTAGTCCTCGCCGTACTGCAGGCTGTTGCTGGCGGGCGCGCCGGACGCGCCGCCGCCCGCTGCACCTCCGGCGGCACCGCCGGCCGCGGCGTCGGCTGCGGCAGCCGCTGCCGCAGCAGCCGCTGCTGATGCGGACGCATCCATGTTGATTCGACTGCTGTTGGGGCCCTTGTTGGACGAAAACTTGCGACGGCGCGTCGTGTGGCTGCTGACCGGCGGCGCGCCGCCGCCGCCGCCGCCGCCGCCATCGCCGCCCTCTGGTGCGCCGCCTGCTGCTGCCGCCGCCGCTGCTGCCGCCGCCGCATCCCCGCCGGAGATGTCGTCGTGGCTGCCGTGAGCCGCGGCCGGCGCGACGCCGCGGTGGTGCAGCAGCGGCGTCAGCAGCAGCAGCGAGCTGTTCTCGTTGAGGATGTTGGTGAGCGGAACGTACTGGTAGTCGTCGCGGATCAGGGTGATGGACTCCTCGTAGACGCGGCGGGCCAGCGCGAGGTGGTCCGGGCGCATGGCGGCCAGCTTGGTCAGGCCCGGCGGGTTGAGGGCGCGGGCCCAGGTGGAGTTGCGGGCGCGCAGGCGGCGGACGCGGTCGACGCTGGCCTTGACGACGTCCCAGGAGAGGGCGCCGGTGTCAAAGGCGAGCGACAGGGCGGCAAAGGCCTCGAGCTGCAGCGGCAGCGACTGGCAGATGGTCAGGACGTCGCAGCCGGCGTGGATGCCCATGACGGCGGCCTGGCCGACGCCAATGTGCCCCGCGATGGACTCCATCTCGAGGCACTCGCTGATGGCGACGCCGTCGAAGCCGAGCTGGCGGCGCAGCAGGTCGGTGACGACCTTGCGGGAGAAGCAGCCGTGCATGAGCTTGGGCCCGATGGAGGAGATGGCGCAGCCGGCGGCGAGGACGGAGTCGACGTGCTCGCGGAAGGCCTCCTGGAAGGGGATGACAACCTTTTGGCGCAGCTGCTCGAGGGTGTTGACGACGGCGGGCACGGTGGTGGACGACTCGTCGAACTTGAGGCTGCCGCCGAGGGGGAAGTGCTTGGCGGTGCTGGCGACGCCGGCGTCGCGCAGGCCGCGCACGGTGGCGCCGCCGAGGCGGGCGACCTGGGCCGGGTCGTCGCCGAAGGAGCGCGAGCCGAAGCCGGGCACGTAGCGGTCGAGCACGACGTCGATGGCGGGGCCGAGGATCCAGTTGACGCCCAGGCAGGCGAGCTCACAGCCGGTGGCAAAGGCGACGTCGTAGGCGTTGGCGGCCGAGTCGGTGGCGGCGATGCCGAGCGACGAGGGGAACTGGGTGATGTAGCGCGGGTCGTAGATGGACTGCACGATGCCGTTCTCCTGGTCGACGGCAATCATGAGCGGGTGCTCGTGGCCGGCGCCGTGGGCGACGAGCTGCAGGTCGCGGATCAGCGTCAGGGCCTGCTCGGCCGACACAAAGTTGCTGGCGTTGAGCATGACGATGCCCAGGCGGTAGTCCTCGATCAGCGAGCGGATGTGCGACGTGACCGTGGTGCCCTCGAAGCCCATCATGACGAGGGAGCCGAGGGCGCTGGGTTTTGTCAGCCGCGCGCACAGAGCGGAGGGATCAGCGTCGCTACGTGCTCAAAACACTCACTTCTTCCGGTCCCAGTCGGCCGGTTGGGGCTGCTGGGGCTGGGGCTGCGCTTCACTATCCATTGTGGGGGGGAAGAGGAAGAAGAGAGGGAGAGAGAAGAGGGGACGACAGAGGGAGTCGCTCGAGAGGGAAGCCTCGTGCGCTTCACGGCGTCATTGCCGTCAGGGGGTCGTCCGGGGAAAAACGAGGACAGACGCGGGGGACGGAAGAATAAAAGCGAATCAAGAGAAAGAAAAGAAAAAGAAACGATACGGAACAGAGCAGGCCAAGACGGACAAAACAGACGGCTCGGGTCGTGGCGGGCGGTGGCGCTGCCGGGGGCGGGAGAGCAAAAAAGGGCGAAAAAGGGGATTGAGCAAATCGCGTGGCTTCCGACAGGAGGGAGGGATGCGCCCGACGTCGCATCGCGGCGTGGATCGGTTCTGGGCGAGGAGAGGAGGGGATGGTCACGTGCCGCGACCAGGGCGGGCAGACACTACGGGGAAAACGGGCGACAACGCGAAAATCGCATCGGAATTGGGGGCTACGGACGGGCTCGACTACGCCGGTCGCAAGAGAATGGGACAAGGGGTTTGTGAGACTGGAGGCCGGTTCTTGAGGGGGGTGAGAGCAGTCTGTTGGGGGGGCGGGAAGAGGCGAGAGCGATTTTGGGCGGATGTTCGATGGTTGGCGTCACGATTGGACGGTCGGTCACGATTGTATGATCGTGTAGGTATATCCTGGTGCGGATGAGCAGAGGAAGGCCATCGATTTTCTGTGACTTGGATGTGTTGGGGTGGTGATGTCTTGCTTCGGTTGGTCTTGTCGTCGAGGGTCCTGTCTCGGTCAGTTTCATTCGTGATCGTCGGCATCGTCGTCGTCGTCGTCGTCGTCGTCGTAGTCAAGGATTCGTCATTCTCGAGAGTATTCTGTAGAGCGTAAGGCCGTGCCGTCGTATCGTCGTGTCCTCGTTCTTGTCAGGCTTGGTGTCGTCTGAGTGCATGCACGCTGGCAGAGGCGATGATCTGGCTCAAAAAGACAGCTGATCGGGAGCAGGACGTCCTTTTGGTCTTGTGCGAAGAGGTGGCGGAGAGGAATGAGGGGGAATGCAGGGAGAGGGGAAGGAGAGGGGAAGGAGTGCGGAGAGGGGAACTGAACGGGAGAGGGGCGAGGAGAAGGGTTCAGGGAGAGGAGAGAACAAGAAAACCAGAACGACAGAAGTGAAAAAGGAGAAAAGGAGACACCGCAGATGACTAACAGGACGCCGGACGCGTCCGCGAGAAACGTTGCACGTCGGCCACGCCAAGGCAGCCTGTCCTTGGATGCACGCGACAGCGGCCGGGTGTCCTACGCTGTACTCTCGTATCACGATCGGTACGAGTACGAAGGGGAGGAGGTGACACGGACGTGACGACGGTGGCGGCACGCGACACGCCGAAGGGAGCGCCAGCCTTGCTCGGGCTCGGTGCAGAGTCGAAAAAAGAAGACGAAAAAAGGAAGACGAAAAAAACGGTGACCCCGGACCGCAGCGTGGCTTGTGCGAGCCCAGGCTGCAGGCTGGGCTGCAGCAGGGCCATCCGGTTTGGCGGGACCGGACGGTTCCAGAACGTGTCAGGCGGCGGCGTAGCGCCGGGTAGCATCTTGCTGCCCGGTTTTCGCGTCGTGGGTTGGGTTCGCAGGTACGAGTACGAGCGTTCGCGGGTGGTCGCCGCAGACTGGTTCGCAGCCCGCAGCAGCCCGCAGCACGCACCGAAACACCTGACCGCCGGCCCCGCAAGGGTTCCCCCGCCCGGCAAATCTCCGCCCGGCGAGTATCTCGGGCTGTGTAACGCTGCCACGCTGTGTGCAGCGAGCACTCGACAAGAACCAACAATGGACTTCTTCAGGCTTTGCTTTGCGGATTACGAGTGCGCGCATAATCTGGGACATTGGGCATCCTGCCCCGTATCTTTGCTGCCGGTTCGATCGCTGTCGTTTATAGTCGTGATATAGTCGTTGTCTACGTACGACCTTGGAAGACCCCCCCCCCCCCTACACCACCCGCTGGCCAAACTTCCACACCTGCCGCACCACCAGCTCCTTCTGCCCCGCCACGTCCTCCCACACCAGCACCACCAGGTCCGCGTCCGCGCCCGCGCGCAGCGTGCCCTTGGTGCCCGCCAGCCCCAGCAGCGCCGCCGGGTGCGCCGTCGCCGCCTGCAGCGCCCGCGCCGGCCCCACGCCCGTCCAGCGCAGCAGGTTCGACACGCACTGCACCAGCGTCGACGTGCCGCCGCAGATCGTGTCGGTGCCCTCGAGCATCAGCTTGCGCCCGGCCTTGACCACGCGCCGCCGGCCCTGCTGCACCACGTGCAGCCCGTCGGGCAGCCCCGGCATCCCCGTGAACCCCGTGCCGTCCGTCACCACGCAGCAGCCCTGCTCGTGCGCCGCCCACGCCAGCCGCGCCGGCGCCGGGTGCAGGTGGATCTCGTCCGTGATCAGCCCAAAGAACGGGCGGCCGGCCTGGCCGCCCTCCGCCGGGTTGCCCGGCCCGGCCGCCAAGTCGCTGAGCGGGGCGCCCACCAACCCCACCAGCCCCGGGTCGCGGTGGTGCAGCGGCGGCATCGCGTTGAACGTGTGCGTGACCATGGTGGCGCCGGCGCGCAGGCCCTCGAGCCCCTGCGCGTACGTCGCGTTGGAGTGCCCGAGCGACACGAGCGTGCCGTGCTGCGCCGTCAGCTCGCGGATCGCGTCCAGCATGCCCGGCTCCTCGGGCGCCAGCGTGATCTTGCGCACGGCCGGCGCGCCGCCGTCGGCCGCCTTGGCAAAGTTCTCGGGCCCGTAGAACGCCACAATGCTCTGCGCGCCGGGCGCCGTCAGCGCCTGGATCTTGGTCGGGTCGTGCGCGCCCTTGCGCAGCTGCGCGATAAAGGGGCCCTCGCAGTGCACGCCCAGCGACTCGCTGCCCAGCCGCGCGTCGCGCAGGTGCCCGTTGGGCCGGTAGTACGGGATCGACCGCCGCATAATGTCCTGCGCGGCCGTCGTGATCGTCGGCAGGAAGCTCGTCACGCCCGTGGCCAGCAGCCCGCGCAGCGCCTCGTGCACCTTGTCCGCGTACGCGGCCACGTCCTCGTCCGCCGGGTGCGCCTCGGTAAAGTTGAGCCCGCAGCAGCCGTTGAGCTGCACGTCGATCAGCCCGGGGCCCAGCATGGCGCCGGCCAGGTCGACCGTCTCGGCCACGGCGGCCGCGTCGGCCGGCGCCGGCACGATCGTGCCCGACGCCGGGTTCACATACAGGTCGTCGTGCGTCTCGACGCCGTCAAACAGCAGCACGCCGTTGGTGAAGCGCACGAGCGACATGGCGGGCGGTGGCAGTGGCGGTGTGCGGTGTGCGGTGTGCGTAGTGGGTGGTGTGTTGTCCTCTCTGGTATCTCTGCTCCTGCTCGTATCGTATCTACCAAGATACCATATCTTACGAGGGCAGGAGCCCAGCAGCACCGAGGGCAGTAGTGCACTTTGGCTACGTAGCGCCTTGTGGGGCCCGCCCCGTGAGCCCTAAAAACGTGGCGCCGGCACGGCAGGGGCGAGTGGAGGGGGGGGGGGGGCAGCGTGGTCGTTGTTTCCCTCTCAGTCAGTCTCTCCTTCCCCCCCCCCCCCGGGCAGCGTTGCACACCTGGCAAGAGCTCCACCGCCACGCGAACTCGCCGCCGGCAGGAGCTGCCGCCGCCGCCCGGTGCCTGTGCAACACAGCGCCACGGGGTCGACGATGTCATATTTTTTATTTTTTCTGCTCGTCGCAACGAAAATTTTGGTTTCCTCCGTGTATTTTCCGCGCTCGCGGCTTTCTGTCCATGGCCCTTTTTCCTCTTTGCCTACTCATTTCCCCTATCGTCCCGCCCGGCCAGCCCCTCCTGTGCACGCCTGCCACCCCAGGGCCCTGTCTCGCCTAAGTTCGCTAGATTCGCTCGCTCTCTTTCCCCCCCCCATGCCATCGTGATGGGGTGCCGAGCAGCAGGACGCACGCTCCTATCGTCGTAGCCTGCGTCTGGCTTGCCTTGGCCTTACCCACTCCGCCCGACGAACCGTCTTCCGTAGCACGGTTGCCAGCCCAGGAAGACGGGAAAAAGGGCCTGAATAAGAGACTGCGTGCCGTCTTTTGCTTCTTTTTCCTTCTTTTTCCCATACTTCATATACCCATACCCCCCCCCCCCCCCCTCACCCACTTCCTTCGACCCGGCACGCCGGGACCGTCACCACCACCACCACCAACACCACCACCAACACCCCGACTTGGCACGCGCAACATGCTCGACGGGTGCCACGCTCGAGGCTCGTGAGCTTGTTCTCTTTTCCATCTTTCCCATCATGGCGAGCCATGGTCACGGCCTCACCGGCCCCGATGCCATGGCCGACATCCTGGTCGACGCAATGGCCGTCGATGCCGTGGACCACGACGCCAAGCCCGCCCCGGCCCCGACAATACGACCGCTCTCGCAGACGACGACGACGACCTCTTCCACCACATCTGCTGCCTTTACCACATCTGGCACTCCCACCACCACCGCCACCACCACCACGACGCCATCAGACTCTCCAAAAGCCGCCTTCTTCCGCCATGTGGCCGCTGAGTTCACCGCCGGCCTCGACGTGCCCACGCTGCTGGGCCGCACACGCGCCATGACGGCGTCGCTGTGGGCCAACGTGGCCGACGCCGACTCGTACTCGATGCTGCCGTCGTTTATCGGACACACGCCCACCGGCTGCGAGCGCGGCCGCGCGCTGGCCGTCGACGTCGGCGGCTCGACCATGCGCGTGGCCACGGTGCGCCTGGGCGCGGCCGACGCCGCCCCGGGGCAGAACGGCCAGAACGGCCTCGACCAACTGAACGGGCCCAACTGCCTGGACGGCCTCGGGGCGGCCGACACGCTCGCCGTCGAGCAGTCGCGGCAGTGGGCCATTGAGCCGGCCGTCAAGGAGCTCGAGGGCGAGCGCTTCTTCGACTGGGTCGCCGGCAACATCCGCACCTTTCTCGACGAGAACCTGGGCGGCGGCGGCGCCGTGCACGTCGACCTGCCGCTGGGGCTGGTGTGGTCGTTTCCGATTAAGTAGGTCCAACGTCTCTCCTTCCACGTCCCAGACTTCCCGCTGACCCCCTCCCCCCAGCCAAACGCAACTCAACGACGGCACCATCAAGTCCACCGGCAAAGGCTTCAACGTCGGCCGCGACCTGCTCGGCCACAGCATGCACGCCTGTCTGCAGGCCGCCTTTGCTCGCGCCGGCCTGCCGCGCCTGCGCCTCGAGGCCATTGTCAACGACAGCGTCAGCGTCCTGCTGGCCCTCGCCTACCGCGCCCCTGCCGCCACCAGCCTGTCCGTCGTCGCCGGCACCGGCTTCAACGGCGCCGTCCAGATGCCCGCCGCTGCCCTGCCGCCCGCCAAGTACGGCGCCCGCGCCCCCAGCTGGCGCGCCGCCGCCCGCGACGTGCTCGTCGACGCCGAGCTGTGCGTCACCGGCCGCGCCATCTTCCCCCTGACCGCCTGGGACCGCGCCGTCTTTGCCGTCCTGCCGCCGCGCGCCGCCGCCGTCCTCGGCCTCGAGGTCCTCGTCGGCGCGCTCTTTGTCGGCGAGATCCTGCGCGCCGTCCTCGTCGACGCCGTCCAGTCCGTCGGCTTCCTCGGCGGCGTCGTGCCCGCCGCGCTGCAGGCCCCCTACAGCCTCAAGCTCGAGGCCGCTGCCCTGCTGCTGAGCGACGACCCGGCCACCCAGGCTGCCGCGCGGGCCCGCCTGCCGTCGCTGCTCGGCCTCGACGGGCCGCTGGCCGACGACGACTACGGCCACCTGCACGCCACCGCCGCCGCTCTCATGGCCCGCACCGCCGCCCTGCTGGCTGCCGCCGTCTTTTCCATGCAGCGCCTGCACGACGAGGCGTACGCGCGCTATGGGCCGGCGGCGTCGGCTGCGTCGGCTGCGGCACCTGCGCCCGCCTGGTGCCCGGTCAGCTGCGTCGGCTCCGTCCTCGAGAAGAACGCCAACGTCCGCCAGCAGAGCCAGGACATGCTCGACCGGCTGGCGGCTGCCGCAGCCGAAGAGGCCGCGGTCGCTGCGCGGGCTGCCGGCACCGCGCCGCCGCCGGCGCCGCCGCGTCTGCGCCTCGTCGTCGACCCGTCCAGCAGCATGACCGGCGTTGCCGTCGCTGCGCTGATGGCGCGGCACGCGCCCGAGCCGGCGGCCGCGGCAGCGACGCCGCTCGTTGACACGGCTGTCGAGGCCGGAAACGACGGGTCCGGCGACCGGGAGCCCGAGACCGGAGCCAGCGCGCCCGAGCCGGCCGATTCCACGCCGGCTCCCACGCACGTGACCTCCTCTACCACCAACAACACCACCACCACGGCTACCGCCATGCACATCACCACCACCACCGCCACCACCACCACCCCAGCGGAGACACCCGCAGACACCACCACCGCCTCTCTCCCCGACGAAGACGACGACGGCCCGGCCGAGATGGTCGTCGTGGCCAACATTGGCAAAGGCACCGACGGCGGCCTCACAAACCTCCCGTCCACGAACACAACCACCACAACGGCAACGACGACGACACCGGCCACGGCCACGGCCACGTCCACGGCCCTCTCCAAGACCATGACCAAGAAGCCGTCCATGGCCCAGTTCCCCCAGCACCAGCCGCACGCCGCGCGGAAACCAGGGCCGCACACGCCGTGGTGGCGCGCGCCGCTGGGCCGGTACCGGCTGTGGCGGCGCAAGGTCAAGACGCTGGAGCGCGAGGGGATGCGGGCGTAGGCTGCTGCTTGCCGTCGTCGTCGTTTCGTTGCTCCTGGGATTTTCCTTGTCCTCTCCTGTACATAGCTCGCATTTTTGTTTCCCTGCACGGCCTTTCTCTGCATTGCATTTTACCCCTGCTGTATGTATTTCTTTAATTCATTTATACCTTCTTTTTGACGGCATCGCATCGCACTGGAGACAGCAAACGAGAGAAAGGAAAAACGCCCAGACCCAAACGAGAGAGATCGAATAAACGCAAAAAACCACCACCACCAAGAAAAAGGATAATCCGCCGGCCCTCCTCCGTTTCGTATAAAAAACAAAAAAAACCACCTTTTTCAACCCAACGCGCCCACTCGCCCTCTTCAGGCCATGAAAAACGACTGCAGCTTGCCCGACGACGAGTTCGTCCGCACCCCCATCTTCTTGTTCTGCATGTGGATCCACGGGTGCAGCCAGTACACCGGCTCTGCCGGCGGCTGCCACCCGTTCAGGCCCACGGGGATGTACGTGTACCGCTTCTTGCCCGGCCGCGACCCCCCCGCGCCGCCTCCCGAAGAGGCTCCTGCTGCTCCGCCACTGCTGCTGCTCGTGTCCGGCCGCCGCGGGCTCAGCCCCGACGCCGGGCTGCGCCCCGCCCCGGCCGAGCTCGACCCCACCGACGGCTCCCGCCCGCCCGCGCCGTCCGCGTCCCGGCTGCTGCTGCTGCGGTCCGTCGCCGACGGCGTGGTCGCCGCTGCCGACGAAGACACTGACGCCGTCGTCGACACGGACGTGGCCGTCGGCGGCGGCGCCGGGGCCGCGGCCGGGGCCGAGACCGAGGCCGAAGCCGAAGCCGAAGCAGCCGCCGACGGCCGCTGGCGCGCGCGCTGCGCCGGCGTCGCCGCCGCCGCCGCCGACGCCGCCGACGGCATCGTCTGCGCGGCCGCCTGCGCCACCAGCCCGTCCATCGTGTTGGCCGGCGGCGACGGCGTCATTGACGGGACGCCGCCGCCCCGCGACGCCGGCGCCGACGCCATGTGGTGCTGGTGCGGATGGTGGTGCTGGTGCTGGTGCTGGTGCTGCTGATGGTGTTGTTGCTGCTGCTGGTGCTGCTGTTGCTGCTGCTGTAGGTACTGCTGCCGCTGCTGCTGCAGCTGCAACTGCTGCTGGTGGAACAGCTGGATCTGCTGCTGCTGCTGGTCGGACGTCAGCACCGGCATGTCGGGCACGTACTGCACCTGCACGGTCCCCGTCGCCGACGCATACGACGGGTAGGCCGCCGGCACATAAAACTGCTGCTGCTGCTGCTGCTGCTGTTGCTGCTGCTGCTGCTGGAAGTGCTGCTGCTGTTGCTGTTGGTACTGCTGCTGCTGCTGCTGCCGCTGCTGCTGCTGCTGTTGCTGTGGCGGCGGACGCAGGTCGGCCACCACCGTGGCCGCCTGGCCCAGCTGTTGTGCGCCCGGCGACGGCGTCGGCCCGGGCCGGAACGACGACGCCAACAACAGGTCTTGCTGCATGCCCCCGGGTGTCGGCCCTGTCGCAAATGCTGCCGCTGCCGCTGCTGCTGCCGCCGCTGCCGCCGCCGACTCCGGCAGCGGCACCGCACCCGACCCCGGCGACCACATGTTGCCCGACAGCCCGCGCAGCACGTTGGTGCCGTCGTGCTGTGCCAGGCTGTAGTGCTGCTGTGGCGTCTGCTGCTGTGGCGGCGGCTGCTGCTGGCCGTACCCGTCCACGTCGCCCTGCGGCGCCCCGGCGCCCATGTCGACCCAGTCCCACAGCGAGGGCGAGTACACATACTGCGGGCTGGCGCCCGTCGCCGGCGGCGGCGCAACATTCCCGCCCGCCGGCGCAACGGCCCCGCCCGCCGCCATGGCCGCATCGAACGGGAACAGTTCCTGGTACGACTGCTGGGCCAGCAGGCCCGCGTTGTCAAAGCCCTGCGAATGCTGGGACGACGGCGGCTCGCCGAGCGGTGGTTGTTGCTGGAAGGAAAGTTGCTGCTGCTGCTGCTGCTGCTGCTGCTGCTGTTGTGAGGGGGGTGGTGCAAGGTGTGGTGCGTACTCGGCCGACAGGTCCAAGGGCGTGCCCGACGAGGACCCTGTGTGGCTGGTGCTGATGCTTCCTCTGCTATGCGCGGTCGCAGCAGCCGTAGCGACTGCCGTGGCCGCTCCGCCGCCGCCGCTGCTGGCCCCCGCAAACGGCCGCTGCCGCGCCAGGATCGGGCTGCGGTTGTCGGCCACCATGACGAGCGGGTGGTCGTCGCGCGCCTCAAAGTTCTTGGGGCTGCGGCCGCGCACGGTCAGCAGCGACGACGACGCCGTGGCCACGCACTCGCGCGCGCCGTCGCGCTTGCGCGTCGCAAACACGTTGATGTCGACGCGGAACCGCTGCCGGATCTCGCGCCGCTTGCGGCCGTTGTTGGCCGTGGCCGACCGGAACTGCAGCCGCTCCCACACGAGCGGCGCGTGCATCGTGGCCGTGCTGCTCGCCGTGTCGGCCACCACGGCCGTGCGTTCTGCCAGCTCCAGCTCGGCCGGTCCGCCCGCGGCGGCCGACTCGGCCGCGTCGCGGCTGTTGGCCGCCAGAATCACCACCTGCGTCCAGTCGCGCGTCTCGACGGCCGTCAGCTCCGCCGTCAGGGTATCGTAGATCTCGTCGTCTGCAGGGCCGCCAAAGGCGCTGCCGCCGCCGCCGCCGCCGCCCGCGCTGCTCGCACCGCCGCCTTCCTTCACTGCTGCCCCCATGTACCGCGGCCAGGTGCTCATCGCCACCTCGCCAATCACCTGGAAGCGGTTCCGCCGGTAGCAGGTCAAGACGTCGGCCGTCGCCTGCGGCTGCGGATCGTCATGGCCGCCACCACCACCACCACCACCGGCGCCGTCGTCCAGCGGCTCCCGGGACAAAACAAACATGCCCTGCAGCGCCGCCTTGACCGACAGGGCCACGGGCTGGTGGGCCACGTCCCGCAGCGGCCGGTGCATCGTCGTCAGGCGGAACCGCAGCATGTCGTCGCTCACCACGGCGCCGCCACCGCCCGCGGCGCGCTCGTCGTGCCGGTCGGCCATGCTGGCGCCGGCAGCCTCTCGTGGCGGAGGCAAGCAGAAGCAGATCTCGTCGTGGCAGGCCCGCTGCGGCAAGAAGAGCGTCGAGTGGGGGACGCCCGCATGTCGGGGTGGCACGAACTCGTCCGCAGTCGTGCACGTCTGCGAGTGCTCGTTCGTATCGGCGTCGTGTCTCTCTCGTTACGGAATTTTTCGTCCGTCGCCGTGTGTGTGTGTGTGTGTGTGTGTGTGTGTACGGTGCGTCCGTTTGTGCTGTTGTGTCCGGGGAAAGGGGGGGGGGGGGGGGATGGAAAGTGACAAATGACGGTGGATCGCGAGTTTTCGGCGCTGGCGACCCGAAAGTGGCGGATCACTCCCACTAACGGCGGGCCCTACGGCGGACAGCAGAACCCTATAGCAGCCATTTGCGTAATTACGCTGCAAAGAAGGCAAGAGGGCGCTAGTGCGTCGATTATCGTTCGGCGCCACGTCTACGGAGCAGAGGGAGCGACGATCAGACACGCTAGAACGGAAGAACGAGGGCCTCCGCGGTCACATGCTACCCGCCGTGCGTTGTTATAATTTAGAGGTGCATGAGGACGGAGTCGAGTGGGAAAGAGGAAAGTGGGGGAGTCGTTGCGATAATTTTGCTGGCCATTTTCGACTTTTGCTGGGGAGGGGTTTGCCTCTTTTCTTTGTTTCGGCTCGGGCTTTCGACGCAGTCAGTCTTTCAGGCCCTTTTTGTTCGACGCTTTTTCGTCTCGACTTTCGTCCATTTTCGTCTTGTATCGCGCTGCTTTGTCTTTTTATTCCAAATCGCGCTGCTGTGTGTGTCGGCCACTTCCGAGCCTCTTGGCCCCGGGGTGACATTCGTTTCGGAAAGTCGGAACGAGTCAGCGTCCTCTTTATGAATACGACATTCCCACTGATTTGCTCGTACTTGTAGAGGGAACACCCTTATGCAGAAAGATGTGCACTGGAATCGCTGAGCAGGGAGACGGCCTTTAGTCGTACGAGGGGAACAAAGTTCTAGACCACAACGCGCTGCCCACCCGTCTGCATTCCATTAACAAAGAACATTTTTTTTTAGCGACGCGTCAACCCTCTATGAAACACGCCTGGTGCTCGAAAACGTGCGGCACGCTTTCTTTCTCTCTCTCTCGCCGGCGGGCGTTGAAAGGGAGGGAGCAAAGGGAGACCGAAAGGGAGAAAGCGAAAAACAAAACGCTGCTATTGTTGGGGTCCAGCGTCGACGACAGCGTCGACAGCAAACTAGCGAATCCTACTGCATGACATGGCCAATCATCTTCAGCGGGAGTGCTACCGAAAAGGGCATCAACTGCGTCTCACGGCAGATGCGTGATATTTTACTCGTGGGTTTTCGTGGGTTTTTGGCAAAGTATTGCTTAGTATTGCTTTTTCTGCACGTATTCCTGCGAGTATGCGCGTAGTGTTTCGCCGGCGCAGCCCTGGTGCAGCGCAGGTGCAGCGTCGGCGTGCAGTGCAGTGCAGTGCCAAGCCGGCCTGCGAAGGCTTCTGTACGAGTACGCGTACTCCGTAAGATACAAAGTACCGCCCTGCACACACACCCCCCTGTACTTGCCCCTGTCACTCACTCTCACTCGCCCGCCGTTTCCTTCCCTGGCCCTACCCCTGGCCTAAACCCGCCCCCTTTCTGACAGTGGTTAGTGCCCTGTCCCCTTGCCAGCAAGCACGCTTTCTCTGCCGACCACAGACAATAGCAGTTTGCTCTGCAAAAGGGCAACGTCCTCGCCTGTCTGTCCGCCCTGGCTCCCTGTCGCGCCTGCGCCCCCTTCCCGCTCCACCCGTGTCTCGCCATCCATGCCTTCTCCCATTCCGTAAATCTTCAGAGGGTCTTTGTCGCTGCTTTTCCGGATCGCCTCGCTCTGTCTCCTCTTTTTCCCCTTCTGTTTCCTTTCGCTAGGAAACAAAAAAAAAAAGCAACCCTCGACAAGCGTTTCCTCGTTGTTTTGTCCCTCGTCCATCGCCAAACAAACCGTGATGGGGTTTTGACGAGTTCCGTCGACATTCTTCCTTGCCATTCTACCCAGCCAACTCTTCGTTCCTTCGTTCTCTTCCAGAGCTAGTCTCTCCTTTTCCGTTCTCTTTCTCTCGTTGTTCGCGTTTTTTTCTTTCTCTTTTCGATTCGACTTTTGGATATCTCTTTCTCGTCTGTCGCCTTCTGGTTTTCGTTCGATTCTCGACGTCTTTCCGCACACAACCGAACCCCGTCATCATCGCCTCAAATCGACCAGAGCCGCCTTCACCATGGCCAGCCAAACCCGGTCGGAGCTATCCGTTGGAGGAGGTGCGTTTCCTATCGTTGCTTTTGCCCGGTCGACTGTCCCTAACCCCTCATCCCAGTTGCCGTCAAGAACCTTTTCCCCAGAGGCGGCTGCGTCTCCTGCCCAGACACAACGCCCGAGTGTCCCGTCTGCCCTTCCAACCAAAGCTGCCAGGTCACTGCCCTGACGTGCACCGCGTGTCCCAAAAGCTACTGCGCAGACGATGTCCCTGCCACCACCCCGACCGCGCCGGCCAAGCACGGCTCTTCCTCTGCGACCACCGGCGCCACCGCGGGCGGTGTCATCGGCGGCGTTGCCGTCATCGCGCTGGTGACCTATCTCGTGTGGCGGTACTGCATCAAGACCAAGAGACAGCAACTCACCAAAGCCGACGAGGGCGGCCTGGACAGCGACAGCTTCGATGCCAACCAGCGTTTCTCGTCGCGCCGGGACCAGCGCGCCTCAACGCACACTGCCCACTCCATTGCGTCGACAGTCCTCACGCGTGCTTCCAACATCATCCAGATCGCATACATCCCTGGCGTCATGAACCGGGCGAATCCTACCTCCCCCACAGTCCTGGTGCCTCCCGTCCCGCCAATCCCCATTGCCGTGTCCAGCCATTCGAACGCGAGCACCCCGTCGCCCGACGACCAGCACTTTTTTGTTCCCGGCGACCTGCGCGACTCGACGTACTCTGGGTACTCTGGCTTCAGCGACCGCACCTCCTTCGCACGCACCTCCTACGCCCCGCGGTCAAGCATTGCGTCCACCATCTACGGAAAGAGCGCCGTCATCGCCGCGCCGACGCAGACCGGCATGCGCATCAAGCCGACCATGGTCAACCTCAAGTCGCCAAGCAATCTGGGCCCGGGCAGCCAGGCCATGCCGCCTGTGCCCACCGTCGACTACGGCAAGTACACCGGCAACAACCTGCGGCCTGTCAGCGAAGCCAACAGCGCGTTCAGCGTTGGGTCGACCTTCCTCAGCAACGCCAGCGCACACACGGCCACGCAGGCGCGTCCGGTTGTTGTCCGCGTTGGCACTGGTCCCAAGAAGACGGACGGCGACAGCATCAGCACCGAAGACGAAGACGAAGACGACACCAAGCCCAGCAGTGGTGGGGCTGCTGCGACGTCGGGTG
This sequence comes from Ceratocystiopsis sp. VPRI43766, assembly GCA_019925685.1. Classification (NCBI taxonomy): domain Eukaryota; kingdom Fungi; phylum Ascomycota; class Sordariomycetes; order Ophiostomatales; family Ophiostomataceae; genus Ceratocystiopsis; species Ceratocystiopsis sp. VPRI43766. The sequence continues at coordinate 607,402 of JADHKF010000003.1, read as the reverse complement.
CCTCGACATCCTCAGACAAGAGCAAGACGACGAGCCCGCTGCGCGAGTCCACGACATACACCATCATCGAAGACTCGCCGACCCCGAGCCAGGGGCCGTTTGCGGACCCGCCTCTGTCGCCCAGCAGCCGCACGGCAAACAGCACGCTGAGCGCGGTGATTGAGGAGGCAACAAGGCGGGCATCACAGAAGGACCTGATCAGCCCCGCAAGCCCCTCGTCGGAGCGTGGGCGCAGCCCGTTCAGCGATGAACACGCAACCCACGACAACGCCTGAGGCCGTTGCCCCTTTTTCTGCTGTTTCTTGTTTCTTTTTTATGACCAGTCTTGTCTCGTCTTGCCCCCCCCTGGCCTGCAGACCTTTTGGGCTATTCGCGCAGTTCATCTGTCTCACCGCAAAAAGACCCAGTGTTTCTAAACTGGCTGCAGAATGATTATACCCGGCGACGACAAAGTGTATTTTCCTTTTTTTTTTTTCTTTCTTCCTTTTTTTCTTTTCTTTTGGCTGGTGGCGAGACTTGGATTAAATGTCTCGAACTTGGATACTCTTCTGTTTCTTTTGTGATCTATCATTTTCCTTCTACACCCCCTTCCCTTTTTTCTTACTATCTGCTGGACACTTTTTTTTTTTTTTTCATGATACGCACCCGTCTTTGAATCGGTAACTGAGAGCTCTCTGGATGAGATCTCGTAGAGGTGACGAAAGCAATCAAACCGCAAGGGTATTATGAAACCAACACTGTCCGTTCTTGCCGTGAAACAAGCTTTGCTTCCCTGCTGGGCTGATAGCCGCCAGCCCAAACAGACGCAGTCAAAGCGTCGTCAGGTGTCGGTGTGGTTAGTATATTGCGCAGCCTTGTTTGTTCTCCATCCGGCCCAAACCATACACGCTCGGTCCATGGTCCGCCGCCGCGTGGGGGTCTTGTTGGCAGATGTCTCCGGGGCTCTCTGTCGTTGCAGTTGCAGAGCAGGGGGGCACATGATCGTGCTTGGCGTGGATGGCCTCCCCCGGCTATCTCTGCTCCTGTGCGCCTACTCCGTACGGAGTACGGTACGAGTATGATAGATATGCTATCAAGCGGCCATGTCCGGCAGACTCCGTTCGCCTCCAGATGGCCGAGAAAGGCATCTCGAGCACTTCACCCCGCCCGGGACGTTGCATTCTTGCTGCTGCTGTTGCGTATCACACTGCGTGCAAATCCCCCGTATCTCGTGCGTGCGGAGAAGCTATACGAGGTCGTCGTCGTGGCCGGGCCTGTGATATGCTTGTTTTCTTTTTCGGTTTCCTACAGCTTATTACGTCCTGGCGAGCATCGTGAGTGGACGGGACCGGCGTGGGGGGGGGGGGAAAGAGGGAACGCTTTCTTGCTTGCCTCTGCGGGCTTTTCCCTTCCCTCTGCAGCAGCAAAGCCCAACGGCCGTGCCAACTCCTCTCTCCTTGGCTCCCCCCCCTTTTCCCTTTCCCTTTCCTTCTTCCCCCCCCACGGCGCCCCTGCGCAGGACCTGCCTGGTTCGCATGGCAAGTGGAAGAAGTGCAAAGGCCGATTGCTTTTGGTATCTTGCCGGGGCAGCTGTGGCATGCATGGGGATGGGGGAACGGCGAGGCGGTTCCCATTGGGCTGCAGCGCGCCTCGTGCTCGTGCTCGTGCTCGTGCTCGTGTGCTCGGGTTTTGCGTTACGCCTCTCCCACCCGTACGCGGCTCCTCCGCGCGACACGAGGGAAGAGAGAGACACAGACAGCCCGCGCGGATGGCCACACCGAGCGGGCCGGACCACACACTGCCTGTCTGCGTGTTTGCTTGGGCCATGCTTCCGCAGCCGCCGCTTCTGCGGCCCTAGTGAGCGCGATAGGCCTTCCTTCCCCAGCCGGCATTCGTCCGCCCCGCGGACATTTGCTGCCCGTGCGAGCCGCTTTTGGGGCGGGGACCGTTATCAACTCCGTACTGCATACCTCCCTCCCATGGAGGAGAGGATGAGGGAGGAGGAGGGAGAATCCTCTAGAAAAAAGAAAGAAAAAAGAAAAACGGGCAGCGCAGCAGGAACGGGTGCTTCACCTTTCCCCGTTCGGTGTACGGTGGCCCTCCTGCAGAAGCGGGCGGCCTGTCTGTGGACTTGTGTGGTGTTTTGCCAGCAGCAGGGATCTGGGGGCGGCGTGCGGGCACACACAAAACGCTCTCTTCGCCGGAGCCAGAGCCGAGCAGGGCGACGGCAAGCGGTGCTGACAAGCAAAAAGAGCTGCTGTATTAGGGACAGTAGCTGTATCCGGCACACTGTACGGATTGTACGGAGTGGAGATGTGGCTCTCTCCGAGTGGGGGGGGGAGGGGGGGGAGGGTGGAAGGGGAAAAGAGGAAAAAAATACCGGCGCCCGTCTTTTCCTTTCCGGTAGAGCTCTTCTGGTTGGGTGGTTATTTTTTTTTTTCCTGTCTGCACGGACCATGCAGATTTGGTCCCCGCCCGCCGCCGCCGCCGCCGCCGCCGCCAACGACCGACGACGTTCTAGCTGCAGGAAGCTTGGAGAGGGAGCTATCCCGTTTTCTGGCCGGCGTTGTCCATCACCAAAAACGCATACGCAGTATGCACACACACACGCAGTCCAGCACAAAGCACAAACGGGGAACGACATGCACGCTTTCGTCTTTGTCCCCTCTTTTTTTCTCGCTTCCCGCCTCTTTTTCGTCTGGCCTTGCTCACCGTAACCCGTCTGCCGGCTGTCAGGCTCCCTCCCTCTTCTCCCTTCTAAAGGGGGGTGAGGGGGGGGGGGGAAGAGAGAAGTGCGCATCCGCTGCGGAGGCAGCAGCAAAAGCAGGCTGTTGCCGGAGATGTCAGATACGGCCTGCATTGTGCGGCGTCGGCATGCCGTTTTCCTGTTTGGGCAGTTCAAGGTAGAAAGGTCTTCTCTTCTCTCTCTCTCTCTCTCTGTCCCCCCTCCCCCCTCCCCCCCCCTTGCCTTTCCCCTGCAGGCCCCTTGCAGGGTGAACGGGTCATGCTTCCTGGTTGTGCGTGTCCTTTGGACGTCCTTTTGCATTCTGGCCCTCGTGCGCGAGCGCAATTTCTGCATGTCAGCAGCAAAAGCAACTGCCGTAAGATGGGCCGGGCCTGGCCTGGCTGTTTCTCTTTCTCCCTCCTCTCTGTGTGCTCTCACATGCTGCTGCATCGCCCTGCGCACCGCACGCCCGCCCGGGCTCTTCCCCGCCTTCTCAGCTCGCCCTCGTGCGCGGGTCGTCACTTGTCGCTTTGCCACAGCGTCGTAAGATGCAGAGCGAACCAACCCTACGAGGTCTGTTCCCTCGTCCCCTCCTCTGCCCCCCTCCCCCAGTCCAGTCCAGTCGCCCACCCGCCCCCCGGTACGCTCTCCGGCTGGTTCGCGGCGCCACGCTAGCTGGGAGCGATGGTCCGTCTGCATGCTCCGTTCGGGTGTTGGCGTGTGTTGGCCCGCTGTTCCTTCAGTAGCAGCAGCAGCAGCAGCAGCAGCAGCAGTAGCAGTAATAGGCCCCCCCCCGCCGCCAGGCAGGGCAGGTCCCACGGAGTACTGCTGCACGCCCTTCACGCCCTGCACGCCAGCACGTCCAGGCCCTGGGTTTTTCCCCTTTGCACGGCCCTTGCTTCTCTCTTTTCGAGCTTGATCCCATGCCGGTCTTGGACGTCAGCTCATGCCCGTCCGCCCGCCGTCGTCCCTTTGCTGACGCCGGCCGCCGCGCGCGCGCGCGCGCTCCTCGATTTTCCTCGGCTGCCCATTCTGCCTCGCTGGTTGGCTGAACCCCGGGCGGGTGCACCGCTCGCTCTGGCGCCGCCTCCCGTCCTGTCACCACCAACCAGCCTGTCACTGGGTGCTTCCCCCCGGCCCGTTGTCTCCTGTCCTACGACGCTCTGCAATTGGATGTGTGCCGCTCGGCTCTGCTATCAGACCAAAGAACCAAAAAGCTTAGACCGCTAGCCGACCGTCGTCTCTTTTTTCTTTCCTCTTCTCTCTCTCTCTTGTATCGCTCTGTTCTCCCTCTCTTCTCTCGTCTTGTTTTTGCTTTTCTTTTTTTTTCTCTTTTTTACCATATCTCTCGCTTTCTTCCATCTCCTCTAACTCCCCCTCTTCACCCTTCCATCACCTAACTCCCCCCCCCCTGTGCCACGGGTCCCGCTCTACCCTCTCTCCTTTTATCCTCCTTGCGCCCAAGTGTCACCTTAATCGCGGACTCCACTGTTTACTGCTGCTCCCCCTGCCCTTTCCCTTTTCCCCTTCTTCCTCTCGTACCCGGCACCCGGCAGCAGGTCCAGTCATCTATCCCCCCCTCCGCCCTCCGCCCTCCGCCCTGGCTCTCGTTTCCAACCCTTTTGCTTTTCCTGCTTCTCTTTACTTTTGCGTCTCTATACGAACGACTCCGGCTTCCGCTTGCCTCGCCCACGACCCGATTCCAACAACAAAGCGCTGTACGGTCCTAACCATCCTTACCTAATCGTCTCTCCTACCCCTCCAAACGCCGTCGAAGGATAGAAGAAAAAGAAAAAGAAAAATACGCCGCCGATTTTGTTACAGGTCACGCAAAGCACGCCAAGCAAAGAAGAAAAAGGACATAAAAGAAAAGGAAAAAAAAAAACGAAAAAAAAAGAGCTTGGCCCGTAGAACGAGCGCTTTTGCCCCTAAGCAACGACACACCAGCAAAGCTAGCTTACTCGGAGCTACCTACCTGCCTTCCCACGCACTGTCACTAAGGCAAATCTACTTTGGTCCATCTCCTCCGGCCGGCGGCGCCTCGACCAATCTACTCATCCCGTCACCCCTCCTCTTTCGCTCTTCTGCCTTTCCGCCCTCCCCACACTGCCCTTTTGGCTCGGTTTTTGGTGCTTGGTCTTCTTTCCTCTCTTTCTCTCTGCAAACTCCTAATACGCCCCCGGAACGACGTCCTTCTCGCCTGCCTGCCCGCACACTTCCCACGACACTGTCCTACTCTACCCTTTTTTCCTTTGACGCTTTCCGCCCATCTAGGGATCGCTCCCCTCCACACACGACACAATGGCGAATAAGATGGTGCTGTACAAGCTGGTGGTGCTAGGCGACGGTGGCGTCGGCAAGACAGCTTTGACCATCCAGCTCTGTCTGCAGCACTTTGTCGAGACGGTAGGACCTGCATTTGCATTTCTGTTTACTATGCTTTTTTTCTCTTTTTCTTTTTGTTCTTTTCGTGCTGACTCCGACAGTACGACCCGACAATCGAAGACTCATATCGGAAGCAGGTCGTCATCGACGGCCAGGCCTGCATGCTCGAGGTCCTGGATACGGCCGGCCAAGAAGAGTACACGGCCCTGCGCGACCAGTGGATCCGCGACGGCGAGGGCTTTGTGCTCGTGTACAGCATCTCGTCGCGGTCATCGTTTGGGCGCATCAAACGCTTCCACCACCAGATCCAGCGCGTCAAGGAATCCACCGCCTCGTCGCCGTCGTATCCGGGCTCGCCGCTGGCCGCCGCCACGTCGCAAGCACCCGTGCCCGTCATGCTGGTCGGCAACAAGAGCGATCGAGTCACCGAGCGCGAGGTCTCGACCCAAGAAGGCCATGCGCTGGCGCGCGAGCTCGGCTGCGAGTTTGTCGAGGCCTCGGCCAAGAACTGCATAAACGTCGAGAAGGCCTTTTACGACGTCGTGCGCATCCTGCGCCGCCAGCGCCAGCAGGCGGCCCGGCCACCGCCGCCGGCCAGCGGCAGCCGCCACCCGCAGGCGGGCGAGACAAGCACGCGGCGAAACGACTCGGAGCGGTACCGGCGGTCAAAAAGCGGCCCCCGCTGCGTCATCTTATAGAGGACGATGGCGCTCGGGGAGAGGGAGGGTGCTGCTTTTTGTCGCCATCTCTCTTGCTCTGTCTTTTTTTATTTCTTCTTCCTCTTTTCTTCATTTCTTCTTTTCTTGTTTGCCCCCCCTCGTCGGCGTTCTTCGACATTTTCCCTCGACCTTTCCGCGATACTCCTCGACACTCCTCGACCCGTTACGGTCCCGAGAAGCACCCTTGCCAGACAAGAGTTTCTAGACCGGTTTGTTTTGCTGCCCGCTGCAGCTCGTTTTCTCCTCTTCTTTATTTCGCTTCCCATCACGCCCAAGTTACCAAACAAACGAGAACACCGTTAGACTTTCTCACTACGACTTCACGAATTACGCGGGACATTTTCTACCACCAAAAAAAGCCATACAAACACACACACACACACACGCACACACACATCCTCGGAAGCATCACAAGGTGCTTTCGGAACCAAAAAAAAAAAAGGGGGGGGGGGGGGGGGGCAAGGGGGGTCGATGATACTCCAGGACGACTGGCCGGTCAACGATGCAGCTCCGGATGCAACCAAAAGAAAACCCCGGAAAAAAGGCCCAGCGGAGGAAGGCCACGACTTTGTTTCTACGGTCAGCGTTGGCTGGCGTTGCGGGCCGGGCAGAATATGGCCTGTTCGGGATGACAGTGCTACGTTGGCCTCAACGGGGTGGTGTTGGTTGTTTGTATGTTGTTGGGTTGGGCTGCGGTCCGCTTTCCTCTGTTGTGGGCGCTCGTCCTGTCTGCTGTCTTTGTGTCCGCTTCCATCGGCCTGGCGGCGTCGGTGCGTTGCGCTTTGTCGGTTTTGTCCACGGCAGAGCTGTCTATTATCTTTTCTTATTTTTTTCCCCTTTCCTTTCCTTTCCTTCTTTTTATACCACCTGGGCTGTGCTGTATTTTTGGGAGGGGGCTCTCTGCCGGCTCAATTTGAGGGTTTTTGGTTGGCTGTATATATGTCAGATTGTGTCCAAACAGCATTGAACAAGTATTATGGAATGCGTGCTGTAGAGAAGAACCTGGATGGCGTCGACGAGTGTTGTGCCTTGCTTTGCCAATTCGGCAAGCTCGCTGTCAGAGTTGGACCAAGCTCCCAAGGGGCCAAGTGGCCCCTAATTTATTTCCTGCCTTAGGCCCCCTAAAGGCCGTCAAGACGCGGCGCTAAAAATTGGCCGCGCCCCTCTCCCCTAAACGCGCTGCCGACGCCTGGCGATCGTGGATCACGGGCCTGGGACGCAGACGTGTCGCCTCAACCACTTGTTCTCTCCCGTGCGCTGCTCCCCTAGTCGATATCCATTGAAGGCAGGGATTTTGACCACTCCTTTTCAGCTTCTTCTGCTCTTCGTCTTGTGCTTCTTCTTCTTTGCTTCTTTTCGTTCCCTTTCTTGTCACTCCTTTTTGTCTTGGATTTGGAGCGGTTTCTCTCTCTTTTTTTTCTCTTCTTTCGGACCTTTTTTCAGCCCTCTCGACGCCCCCTTTTGCCCTCGTTCTGCAGCGGCAGGCACCGGACAGCACCAGCGCGCCGTTGTCTTGGCACCCGATGCTCGCTTCCTCGCGGCCCCTGTGATCCGCGAGAACCCGTCTGGGACGCAGCGCCTTTGGGAGACCTCTTCCTCGCGAGCCGAACCACCACCACACACACACCCTTCTTCGAGCCGCTCCCCGCGCGCAGCCGCCTGCCACCGCCACCATGGCGGGCTTCCCGCGCTTGCGCTTCCTGGCGATTGCGCTGCTCTTCCACGCCATCTACATCTTCTCCATCTTTGACATTTACTTTGTCAGCCCGGTGGTCTCGGGCATGCGCCTGTTCGAGGTGGAGCGGCCGGCCAACGTCAAGGCCCCGGCCGACCGTCTGTTTCTGTTCGTCGGTGGGTTATAGCCCTTCTCCGTTGCATGTTTGCTTTCCTTTGGGCCGTTCTAACTCCCCAGGCGACGGCCTGCGCGCCGACAAGGCGTTCCAGTCCTTCCCCGAGCCCTACCCCAAGACCGATGCCGACCTGGTGCCGCGGCCGCTGGCGCCGTTCCTGCGCTCGCGCGTGCTCGAGCACGGTACCTTTGGCGTGTCGCACACGCGCGTGCCGACCGAGTCGCGGCCGGGCCACGTGGCCCTGATCGCCGGCCTGTACGAGGACGTGTCGGCCGTGACGACCGGCTGGAAGCTCAACCCGGTGCACTTTGACAGCGTCTTCAACCGCAGCCGCCACACCTGGAGCTGGGGCAGCCCGGACATCCTGCCCATGTTCGAGACCGGCGCCGTGCCGGGCCGCGTCGACGCCTACACGTACGACGCCGAGGAGGAGGACTTCTCCAAGGACGCCACCCACCTGGACTACTGGGTCTTTGACCACGTCAAGGACCTGTTTGCCGCCGCGCGCACCAACGGCACGCTGGCCACGATGCTGCGCCAGGACAAGAACGTCTTCTTCCTGCACCTGCTGGGCCTCGACACCACCGGCCACGGCTTCCGCCCCTACTCCAAGGAGTACCTGCACAACATCCAGGTCGTCGACCAGGGCGTGCGCGAGATTGCCGAGCTGGCCGAGCGCTTCTTTGGCGACGGCCGCACCGCCTTTGTCTTCACGGCCGACCACGGCATGAGCGACTGGGGCAGCCACGGCGACGGCCACCCGGACAACACGCGCACGCCGCTGATTGCCTGGGGCTCCGGCGTCGCCCGCCCGCACGTGTACGCGCCCGACGAGCGCCCGGCGCCCGGCCACGACGCCTACTCGGCCGACTGGGGCCTGGACAGCGTCGCGCGCCACGACGTTGCGCAGGCCGACGTCGCCGCCCTGATGGCGTACCTGGCCGGCCTGGCGTTCCCGGCCAACTCGGTCGGCGAGCTGCCGCTGGACTACGTTGCTGCCGGGCTCGAGGAGAAGGCGCGCGCCGCCCTGGTCAACGCGCGCGGCGTGCTGGAGATGTACCGCATCAAGGAGGCGAAGAAGCGCGCGTCGGAGCTGCGCTTCCAGCCGTACCAGGCGCTGGCGGGCGCAGACGCAGACGCGGGCGCCGAGGGCGCCGCCGACTCGGCCGAGTCCGCCATCGACCGCCGTCTCGACGCCATTGCGCAGCTCATCGACGCCGGCCGCCACGAGGAGGCCATCGAGGAGGCCGTGGCCCTGCTCAAGGTCGGCCTGGCCGGCCTGCGCTACCTGCAGACGTACGACTGGCTCTTCCTGCGCGCGCTCATCACCGTCGGCTACCTGGGCTGGATGGCGTACGCGCTGACGACCGTCGTCGACCTGCACGTGCTGGGCGTGGCCACGCGGCCGCAGCCGGCGCGCGACCGCGCCGGCGTCTTTCTGTTCTCGTCCGTGCTGCTCGGCCTGTACGCCTCGTTTGCCGCGTCGGGCTCGCCGCCGTCGTACTACGCGTACGCCTTCTTCCCCGTCTTCTTCTGGGAGGGCGTGTATGCGCGGCGGGCCAGCCTGGCGGCCGGGTGGCGGCAGCTGCTGCAGGACTCCGGCGCGGCCAGCACGGCAACCGGGACGGCCCGGGCGGCCTCGTTTGCCTTTAACGCGGCGCTCTACATTGCCGTGATCCTGTCTTTGGTACGTTCTGAACTCTCTCTACACCCCCCGTGCTCATACCGTCCTAACCAAACAGGCCCTGGGATACATTTACCGCGAGATCTTCACGCTCCTCTACGTCCTGGCCGCCTTCTGGCCGGCCGTGTACGGTCTTTCGTTCCTGCGGCAGCATCTTGCCCTTGTGTCGCTGTGGTTCGTGTCGTGCCTGTCGATGAGCACGTTTACCCTTCTTCCCGCCATGAAGGTGGAAACCCTCAGCCTGGTGTAAGTTTTGTCGTTTCTTCTCTGCTTTTTTGCCTCGGTAAATGCTGACTGTTAGGCTGCTCGGCGGTGCCTTGATGCTGCTGGTGGGCGTGCTGTACCTTGCGTTTGAGGACACCATTCTCAACGACTTCGTGCCGGTGCCACCGTCCGTGGAGACCCCGCCGGCGCTGGCTGCGGCCGAGAGCCCGGCCATCCACGCGTTGCTGGGCGCCCAGATGGGCCTGATTGCGCTGGCCATGTGGGTGACGCGGTCGAGCGTGCTGGCGCTGCAGGCGAAGCAGCCGCTGCCGCGCGGCAACCAGGTGGTGGGCTGCCTGGTGCTGGCCGTGTCGCTGGTGGTGATGCCGCTGGCGCACCGGTCGTGGCCGAGCAACAACTATCTGCACCGGCTGATGGTGGTGTTTCTGACGTTTGCGCCGACGTTTGTGATCCTGACCATCTCGTACGAGGGCCTGTTCTACGTGGCGTTCTGCGCGATGCTGTTTGCGTGGGTGCGGATGGAGCACGCCGTGCATGTGTTTGGACGGCGGCAGAAGAAGAAGAAGACGGCGGCTGCGGGAGCGGTGGCGGCGGCGGCGACGCCACGCGCAGGCGAGGCATACCGCCCCCTGACGCTGGCGGACGCGCGCGTGGCGCTCTTCTTTTTCGTGCTCCTGCAGTCGGCCTTTTTCAGCGCGAGCAACGTGTCGTCCGTGTCGCAGTTCAGTCTCGACAGCGTCAACCGGCTGATCCCCGTGTTCGACCCCTTCTCGCAGGGCAGCCTGCTGCTGATCAAGCTGCTGGTGCCGTTTGCGCTGATCTCGGCGAACCTGGGCATCCTGAACCGGCGGCTGGGCGTGGCGCCGTCGGCGCTGTTCATGGCGGTCATGGCGATCAGCGACGCGCTGACGCTCTACTTCTTCTGGGTCGTCAAGGACGAGGGCTCGTGGCTCGAGATTGGGTCGACCATCAGCCACTTTGTGATTGCGAGCCTGCTGTGCACGTTTGTGGCCGCGCTCGAGGGCGTGAGCGCGCTGTTTACGGCGGGGTTGGAGGTTGCGGAGGAGGAGGAGGAGGAGGAGGAGGCGGTGGAGGTGGAGGTGGCTGCCGAAGAAGAAGCGGAGGAGGCGACAAAGGCCAACGGCAAGGCGAGTGCCAAGAAGGCGACGAGCCACGGCAGCAACGGCAGCAACGGCACGGCCAAGGCTGCGTCAGCCAAGACGGGCAAGGCCGCCAAAAAGCAAGGAGCAAGATAATGGGGGAGATGGGGGACAGGAAGTCCAAAGAAAACGGGGGACTGGGTGTAATAATAGGATTAGGAGTAAAAAACATCTGAGATTTACACATTCACATATTCATTCTGATTTGTTCTGATTTGTTCTGATTTTTATTTATTTGAAATTATTTTGAGGTGTGAGTATAATTGACTTGTTGACATATTCTCTGTTTGTATAGCCATAACAAAATTAACAACCACCAGGAAAAGAAAAAGCAAAAGAAAAAGGAAAAGAAAAAAATTAAACGACCAGGACTGCAATACGGAGACGAAGGAAATCAAAGAGCGCAAGAGCGAAAATTCGCGGTCACGTGCACAAAGAATGAGTCCACTTGTAGCACCATTCCGAAAGAGGAAACGACAATCAAAACAAACAAGACTCGCTCTGGCCCCAGCTGCTGAAACCCACCAACCACACCTTCCGTTCTTACTCGTCTGCGTTTTCCTTGGTGCCCGCGTCTTTTGCACCGAGCGTCGACGTCTGCTCGCCTGCACCTCTTCCTTTCACACCACCCTCTTCTCTTCGACGCGTCCGAACACCATCTCCGATTTTCCCTTCCTTGCTCCCCCACGATGGCGATGCGCGGACCGCGTCACCCCATCGGGGCGGCGCCCTGGACCACCGACGAGCGCGCGGCGGCGCTGCAAATTGCCCAGGCCGAGGTTGACGAGTTTGTCTTCTCGGCCAAGAACGAGATGGACTGGCTGAACGAGCACATGGCCGAGATCTTTTCTGAGAACAGGATGTGCGTATGCTCCGGGAACGCGTGTTTGACCTGGGGGGAAGCCTCGAGACTGACTGGATGGTTTAGCAATGTGGCCGAGATCTTCAAAACACCCGGAAAGCTTCGTGGCAAGACGCCACGGACAGCACGGAAAGGCGATATGCGCGCTGTAAGTCCCCCCCAAGCTTCATTTTCTTTTTCGAGTTCTCTCCGCGTTTCTAACACGACAACCAGCCTTTGACCGATGTCTTCTCGTCCACGCCCAAGGGCGCGCCAAATCCCTTTGCCGTGTCGAAGCTGTCGACCCTTCAGCAGCAGCAACGACGCCGCTCACCCCCCTTTAAGGTCGCCGAGGACCGGCCAGCTTCGCGCCGGGCGAGCCGGAAAAGCCCCAGCCCACGCGCCACCCGCCCTAAGACGGCGGCTGCCACCAAAAAGACTGCCGCAGCAACAAAGGCAGCAAAAACAAAAGCAGTCGAGCCGAGCCAACCTCAGGACAGTGCCACAAACGAAAACAAGGAAAACGAAGAGATCGAGGAAGAGGATGAGCTGGCTGCCGGGCCTTCCACACCGGAACAACGACCGGTCAGTAGGAAAGCGGTTGTGGGTGGTGCGATGGCCCAGGCAGCGAAGCAAATGGCCGATGCCAACGCTCCTCCTCCTGTAGCCTCGCCCGTCGTCACGGCTAGCCAGACAACACAGCCAACCACAGATGACGCGTCGTTCCATTCTGCCAAAGAAGAGCAACCAGCTCCGGCAACAACAGCACATGTGGTGACAACAACGACCACACGGCAGGTCATCTTCTCCTCTCCCATGCTTTCCGTCGACGCAGGGTCGTCTCCCTTTTGCCCTGTGCGGGCATCGATGGCCGCTCCCAACCAGCTGCCAAAGAGCTCTTCCCCGCCAAAGCCTGCTGCTCCAGCGTCTCCCGTGCGGAAACCGGTGGCACAGCCGTCTTCTCCCCTTCAGTCTACAACGCCTGCCTGCCCACCGCCGCGGGAACTCCTTGCTGCCAGAGACGGTGGCTTTCCCGTTGCCGCGTCTGCAGTGTTGTCTCCTGCTCTTGGCCACATGCACGTGCCTCCGGCAGTGCCTACGCCTCCAACAACATCTACTCCAGTCTTCATTGCTGCCCAGAGAGATGCAGGTGCTCCACACAAAGACGGCGAGGATGATGACATTGTGATCGCCGAAGATGAAGATGCAGACGACGATGTCGAGGCGCAGATGCAGCTTCAGCAGGAGGAAGAAGAGCACCAGGCCCAATCGCCCTCGGACCGCTCAAGCCCTGCTCGGCCCGTTGTTCGGAAGAGCAGCATCAACTTTGCGTCTCTTCCGGCACGTGAGCCCTTTACCTCCAACAAGAGCATGGGCGGTGGCATGTCCCGCATCAGCCATATCGACCCTGGCCGGACAAGCTATTACAACCGTCCCACTGGTGGAAAGAGCCTTGGCAATAACGTGCGGGCTGCTGAGCCGGAGAAGGAGGCGGTGGAAGACATTGACATGCATGGTGGCGAGCATACCACGGCACACAACATGTCGTCCGAGGCGGATGAGGATGCTGCCGTCCGCAGCAAGACGTATGCGCAGCGGCTGCACGACCGCATTAGCATGCTCGGAAAGTCCCAGGCGAACGGGATGCGGCCGTCCAAATCGCTGGCCGCGCACTTGCCTGGACAGAACCCTCTGGCTGCCCGGGTGCAGCCGCAGCAGTCGCAACAGCCGGCGCAACGGCAGCCTGAGGCACAGCCAACGCCGAAGAAGGCTGCACAGGAACAGAAACCAAAGGATGATACTGTGGCTGCGCCAGCGGCAGACGACGAGGATGAGCAAGAGGAGGAGGACGACTGGATCACGCCACCTCCGATTGCTGCCGCGACGAGTCCTCGCGCGAATATGGCCAAGACCATGGCCATGGATATCGTGCGGGAACCGGCTGCTACGACGGCCACAGAGAGCCGTGCTGAGGTTGCGCCCCCGAAGGAGAGCCAGCAGGCCGTGTCGCGGCCGGCATCGCCGATTCGGAAGCCGCTGCCGCCGACCGCGCTCGAGCGGGCAGCCGGCATGACCCCTGCGCGTCTTGGGCACAGCAAGTCCGCCTCTGTGCCGTCTCTCCCGGTGGACGACGCTACGATGGCAACAATTTCAGCCAAGCCTGTTTCGGTCTCGAATCCGACATATCCGACGCTGGCCGCCGTGTCAGAGACGACGGACCGGCCGCCAACGCCATCCAAGTCGCCTATGCGCAACTACCGCGACAGCCCTCTGAAGCAGGTGAAGAACAAGTTGTCCTCGATCCTGAAGAGCTCCAAGGGCCTTCTGGCCAGCAGCGCCGCCATCAGCGCCGAGGGCAAGTCGTCGCTCCTCATGTCACCGTCAGCTACTCGCCTCGGTCTCTTGGCTGGGCCGTCGACTGAGAGCCTGATGCTCAAGGCGCGCAGCGATAGCACCAGCGACTCGGCTCGCCCCGATTTGTCTCGCCAGATTTCGGCTTCCACGACCACGTCTGCCACATCTGCATCTTCGGCCACGCCTTCGCAAGACGCGCGTTCGCTGTCCAAGTCCCCCACTAGAGATGGGAGCCCTGTTCGGCCGCTTCGTAAGACACGGGCCTCCACGGAACGCGAGCGCCGCGAGGAGAAACAGCGGGAAAAGGAGGAGAAGGAGACGCAGCGGATGGCCGAGCAGATGGAGAAGCTGGAGCAGCTGCGAGAGAAGGAGCGGCAGAAGGCGCGGGTCTTCAGCGCCGAACAGGCTCGCCTGGCTGCAGCGGAGAAGGCCGAGCGCGAACGGGTGGAACGTGCGGAACGTGAGCGCGCAGAACGCGAACGCGCAGAGCGTGCCGAGCGTGCCGAGCGTGCTGAGAGAGAACGGGCCGAAAGGGAGCGGGTCGAAAAAGCTGAGCGTGCGGAAAGAGAAGAGAGAGAGCAACGGGAACGGAGAGAGCAGCAGGAGTTACGCGAGCGGCAGCAGAAGCAGCGGCAGCAGCAGCAGCGCGAGGAGGAAGAGGACGTGGAGATGTCTTTCCCGACGCCCGCGCCCCGGTCGCCCGTCAAAGCACAGGCGAGCTCTCCGGTGCGCATGCCAGCCAGGTCGACACGGTCCAGCCCGCGCAAGGCTACCAAGGCACCGCAGGCTGAGGCGGACGCCGACATGGCCGACGCGCCGACGGTCCCGGCCAGCATGCTGCCTTCGGTACCGGCGCCCAGCACTGCCAGCTCTGTTCCGCGGGCGACACAGGCAGGTCGCACTGTTCGGCGTCCGTTGAAGCCAACGAAGGAGGCACCGGCCAAGACCAGACAAGCACCCACCGTCATCCGGGTCAACACGTCCAGCTCCCAGCAGCAGCACCACCAGCACCAACAACCGGCACAGTTCCACCCGTCCAACAGCGTGTTGGCAGCCAACCTGCACGAGACGCTTGCTGGGCCGCCGCAGGCACAGCCGCTCTCTTCCGTCAGAAGCAAGGCGAGCTCGGCATCACTGCACACCAAGCCGTCTCTGCAGAGCCTGAAGAGCTCGGTGTCGTCCAGTGGGCGTCCCAAGGCGCTGGAGCTGGCGGCCAAGCGGAAGGAGCAGGAAGAGCGCGAGGCGCAGCGGAAGCGCGACGCCAAGGCGGACATTGAGCGGAAGCGGGCGGCGGCGCAGGAGCAGGAGGAGCAGCGGCGGCAGGAGGCCAAGAAGCAGCGTGAACGCGAGCAGGCAGCAGCAGAGGCAGCAGCGGCCAAGAAGGCGGCGGCGGCCCAGCAGCGGCAGGCGGCGCTGGAGCGGGCGAAGCAGACACGGGCACCGCCGCCGGCTACGCGTACTCAGCTTCCGAGCGGACCGTCGACGGAGCAGCCTCCGAGACCGGCGTCGCGTCTGGCTACGGCCACGGGCTCCATGGTGCACCGTTCCCAGGAGGAGCTGCACCGGCCGGTGAACGCAGTGCTGTCGAACACGGGCAAGGCGCTGTCGAAGCGGGCACTGCCGGGTGTCGATGCATACGACGGTCACGGACACGGACACGCCAGCCGGCCGGGGACGGCGGGCGGGCTGGGCCAGGCTAAGCGGATGCGGATGAGCGAGGAGTTTGACGAGGACGAGCCGGAGATGGGCGGCAACATTCCGCGGGCCTCTAACATCAAGGGGCCGCCGATCCGGCCATCGAACGGGTTCAAGAAGGTGAGTTCTCTTACGTCCGACCGTCTGCTTTTCCGTTTTTTTGGTTGCTAACGGTGCAGGATCTCAACAAATCGGTGTTTGGCAATGGCTACGCGACAGCGCCGGCTGCAACCAACGTGTCGCGGGACCTCTTCAAGTCGACGGTCACGACGCAGCACAACCACCAGGCGCGGGCTGGCCACCCAATGGACATGGCGCAGGTGTCCAAGGCGACGATCACGTTTGCGGGCCACGGAAACAACGCGGCAGCATCGGTGGCGGCAGCGGCGGCAGCAGCAGCAGCGACGGCGGCGCCGGCAGCGGCACCGGCCAACACGCACAAGACGCCGCTGCGGCCAGTGGGCGCGGCGCTGACGAGCAAGTCGACGGCCAAGTCGACGGGCAAGGCGGGGGCCAAGTCGTCGCCGCGGGTGCCGAACGGAGACGGGATCGAGCTGCCGGAGATCCAGACGGACGACGAGGACAGCGAGGACGAGGGCCACGGCAACGTGGCGCCGTGGGCGGACTCGCCAGACCTGCGGCGGGCGCTGATGCGGCAGGAGACGGTGGACCCGTTCCAGGTGTTTGGGCCGCCAGGGCCGCTGAACATGGAGGAGGTGTTCCACAAGAGCAAGGACCGGTGGCACAAGTTCCGGGCGCGGACGAGCAGCGCGAACTGGAGCGGCGCGGACCGGCTGACGGAGGAGGACATCCGGAAGGACCTGGCGGCGCGGGACAAGATCCGGCGCGAGGGCGGGTGGTCGTACGATCTGAGCCGGGACCTGGTGTGAGGGAGACGAGCAGAGACGAGAAAGGACAGAGGAAAGAGAGGAAAGAAAGGAAAGAAGAAGGCGTCTATGGTTTTTTGGACTGGGTATGGATACGGGTACATTGCATCAACGGCCACGAGCATAGGAACACACAGAATGGATCAATTGGACAACGGGCGAGACATGCAGAGCCACGGTAACGGGCGATCGGGCGTGCGACGCGCACGGCAGGGCGAGGCACGGGCGCGCGGCGTCGTTGTCTGTGGCCAGCGGCTCTTCTGCGGGCAATCCCGCGACGGGCGCTGTCACCACTGTGGGTAGGGTAGGACAGCGCGGCGGCGGCGGCGGCGGTGGCGGCGGCGGCAGGCACCTGCTGCCTGAGCTGCCTGAAAGAACAGGGCTGGGGGGCCTGGAAGCGGCCCGCAAAAAAAAGGGAACCCGCTATTTTCCAGCACCTCCAGCCCCGCCCACCGCCTACCTCTTTTTGCAAGCCAGAAGGCAGAACCAAGAACGTACACGACGCGTGCTGAGCTTTTCGTGTTTTTTTTTTTGTCTTTTTTGTTGCAGTGGACGAGACAAGCGACGAGCGAGCGAGCCCATGACGCCCTGCGGCGAGTAGACAAGAGGGCTCTCATGCACTCGGACTAAGCAGAGGGGAGACAAGGGAACAAAGACGAGGACAGAGACGAGCACGAAGACGAAGACGACAAAACGAGCCACAAGCCACGAACCACCACGACCACACCCACACCCACACGCACGCGCACGCGCTACGACCAGGCGACCAGTGCCAAGCCGCGCCGGGAGGCTGAGCAGACGTCGGCAGACGGCGCAGAAAAAAGTCGATTCAGCACAGGCATCTCTGCCACGGAGCTCTCCGAACAAAAAGAACTACTCAGAATACGAGCATTTGACACGGCACGCAGAAATCAGATACCGACGCAAATACACGCACACGCCCGCACGCACGATCGCCCGCGGTGTCCGCTTGCTGTGCGACCTGGTGACCTGGTCGGGACAGGACGTCTCCCCCCCGACTGCCAGCGACTGCCAGCGACTGCCAGCGACTGCCAACGACTGCATCAACCGTGACCCCAGCGACAGCGACGAATCCACGATAACCCCTCCTCCTTCCTGACGGCCCTACAGCCGTGCGTGCTTTGGCGAGCTACCGACGGCCAACGAACAGCCCGCCATGGCCAAGGTCGACTTCACGCGCGACTACTATGCCGACCTCGAGCTGACGGCCGCGGCCGATGTGGCCGAGATCAAGAAGCAGTTCCGCCGGCTCGCCCTGAAATACCACCCGGACCGCAACCCCGGCCGCGAGGACCAGGTCCAGGCCAAGTTCCAGATGATCCAGGCCGCCCACGAGATCTTGACCAACCCGGACCAGAAGGCCCAGTACGACGCGCGCCGCCAGCGACCTATGTCGGGGAGCGGCGGCGGCGGTGGTGGTGGTGGTGGAGGCGGCAGCGGTGGTTACTATCCAAGCGCCTCGGGCGTCCGTGGCAACCCGTGGGCCGACGTGTCGGGGCGCTACCCCAAGCCGCCGCGGCGGGCGGGGCAGGCACCGACGTCTGCGCGGCCGGCGGCGTCGGCGGGCTCGTCTGCCCGCCCGTCCACCTCGTCGCGGCCGGCGGCGTCGGCGTCGACGGCCAACCACCACCAGCAGCAGTACGCCGGCTTCGGCGCCCCGCCGGCGGCGGCCAAGGCCGGCAAGGAAGACCTGAACTCGCGGTACACGGCGTGGAAGAACATGCGCCCGACGCCGGCGGCGGCGGCGGCGGCAGCAGGCGCAGGCCCCGGCCCGAGCGCGAGCGCTGCGTACGCGGCGGCGGCAGGCGCGAAAAAGAAGGCACCGCCGCCGGGGGGCATGCCGCCGCCGCCGCCGCCGCGCAGCGCGTCGCAGCGCCAAAAGGCCGACGCGTCGTTTGGTGCCGCGCGCCGGCCCACGGGCTTCTACCCGCAGTCGCCCATGGTGGGCGACGAGCCGCCGGCGGCGAGCACGACCAACTACTTTCGGAGCCGGCGGCACGCGGCGGCACCGGCGGCGGCAGCAGCAGCAGCAGCAGCAGAGGGGGCCGACGCCGGGATGGAGGACGACAGCGACAGCGTGCCCCAGTTCGACGCCCGCCAGAGCACGCCCTATCAGACGCACGGTGGCGAGCGGTTCAACCCGCTGGACGGCGCCGCGCCCGAGGTGGCCGAGCACCTGCACCGGACGAAGAGCACGCGCGCGGCGGCGGCGGCCGGCGCGCAGCGGGCCGACGGCTTCTCGCAGCAGCAGCAGCAGCAGCAGCAGCAGCAGCAGCGGCGGCGGAGCTCCAGCCTGCCAGACGAGGCGGCGTCGGCGCACAAGACGCCGCAGCGGGCCGAGCCCCCGCCGGCGGCGTCGGCGGCGTCCGGCGCAAACATGCCGCGGTCGGGCAGCCGGCCACGGCCCGGATCCAAGACAAGGCCGTTTGCGGCGGCGTCGGCGTCGCCCATGCCGCAGTTTGAAGAGCAGTACCGGAAGATGCGCGTGGACGAGTCTGGTAGGTCGAGGGAGAATCTTGGCAAGGACTGACAAGAGGAGTGCTGACACCCGCAGAACCCGACACACAGACCGATGGGACGACCTCGCCCAGGAGAGGGCCGATCTTGTATGTTTCACCTTCACTTTGTTTGTTTGTGCTATGCTGATTCGGCAGTGCCAACCTCTCTCTTGACGACGATGCCCGTTTTGCGGCGGCCGACCCGGCGGCCAAGAAGAACCGCTTCATGAGCAGCAGCGTCGAAGATATCAACACGCGCTTTGTGCCGGACGAGCGGGCAAACGCGGCCCAGTGGGAGTTCATCGCTGGCGGCAGCGGCGCCGAGAATGGCGAGATGGGCGGTAGCGGCAGCGGTGGCGGCTTCTCGCCGCGCGTGCGCCGCTCGCAGTCGGGCACGCACCTGGGCCGCCGGTCGCCCGGCAAGGCGTCGTCTGTGCGGCGGGCCGACAGTTTCCGGACGGAGGCGGCGGCGACAGCAGCGGCGGCAGCAACGGCAGCAACGGCAGCAACGGCAGCAGCAGCAGCCAGCAGCAGCAGCCGGAGCAGCAGCCGGAGCAACACGACAGCGGCGTTTGCGGGGCCGCCGTCGTCCATGCCGCGGTCGCCGTCGTCGACGACGGGCGTGGTGGACGGCAGCGGCGGCGATCCGGCGGCGCCGCCCAAGACGGCCGGCAGCAGCAGCTTCGACGCGGAAAAGTGGCTGGCCGACCAGATCAGCTCCAAGCACTTTGCGCCACAGCCGCAGCCGCCGCCGCGGCCGGCTGCGGTGCCGATGGCAGGTGCAACAGCGGTGGGGGCGGCGACGGGGGCGGCAACGGGGGCAGCGTCTACGGCAGCGGCGACGGCAGGAAGCAGCAGCAGCCAGACCGGGCCAACAGTCATTGACTTGACGGGCGAGGACGACGACGAGAGCGGAGCCGTCGGCGGTGATGGAAACAAGGCGCAGGAGAACCCCCGGACACAGACGCCTCCGCCGCCAGCGGAAGAACCCCCCAGCCCGGTGGCCATGGACATTGACTCGCCGCCGACCGGGCAGCCGAGCGGACCGGCCGAGACGGCAGCACAACCGCCGCCACCACCGCCGCCGCCGCCGCCATTTGTGTTTGGCCGGCCCAGCGGGATGGCAGCGGCAGCGGCAACTACGCAGGACACGGCGGACGGCAACCAGCAGAGCAACGAGGCGCGGACGATCCCGGTCGAGCCGTCACGGGCAGAGTGGCGGGCGGGCCATGTGGGTGCTGCGGCTGCGGGTGCTGCGGCTGCGGCAACCGGGACAACCGGGACTACTGGGACTACTGGGACTACGCCTGTCGCCGCCGGAGCACCCCCCGTGCACATGGGCGGCTCAGAAGACAGCGACGAGTTCCGGGCGTCGATGGCGGACCTGCGCAAGGTCGAGCCGTTCAACGAGGGCACGGCCGGGATCCTGGGCGGCGCCGGCAGCGGGCTGGCGTCGTTTGGCGACCTGCAGACACACCTGCCGTTTGAGAGCCGGGCGGCCAGTGCGCCCGGAGCGCCGAACAGCAGCAGCACCAGCAGCACCACGGCGGCGGCGGCGGCGTCTGCCCGCCGCAAGCGCACCATCTCGTTCCCGCCGGAGCCGGCGCCGCCGCACCCGCCGCCGGCGCTGGCGGTGCCGGGCCTGCAGCCGTCGCGGGCGGCGTGGGCGCAGTACGTGGCGGCGTTCCAGCAGTACATGGCGGCGTGGGCCGCGTTTAACAACCGGTACGTGGACCACTTTGTGGCGCGGCGCAACGAGCTGGAGCTGCTGCGGCGGCAGCGGCCGGGGGGGTATGTCTGGCTGGGGGAGGAGTTGGGGGAGGAGGGCGACGAGGAGGAGGGCAAAGACAAGGGGGGTGCCGCCGGTGCCGGTGCCGGTGCCGGTGCCGGCGCCGGGCCCGCCGCCGCGGCGCAGTACCTGGAGTGGATGGGCCAGGACGACGAGGCGCGGGCGCGGTGGGCGGCGTCGTGTGGGCGGCACGAGCAGTATGTGCGGCAGTTTCTCGGGTTTCGGCGCAGCATGAAGCAGGCGCTGGCGTGAGGTTTTTTTTCTTTTTCGTCTTTCTTTCTTTTCATCCGTTCTTTCTTTTTTTCGTCTCTTTCATTTATTCATTTCCATCTTTGTTTCTTCATTCTTCTCTTTCTCTTTCATCCTCTTTCTTCTAGTACCTGATCCTTCGTCATTCTTCACGTAGTGGCCGCACCGTTGGTGTCTCGTTCCTGGGTACGTCATGGTGCGCCGGCGTTGGGCTAGATCGGGCATGGGCCGGGCTTGGACCGCGTGGGCTTGGGCTCTGGTCGCTGGTGTGGTGTCTACCGTGTTGGCGGTGGTGGTGGTGCGGGAGTCGGGCCCAGGCGCTGGGCCTAGGAGAAAGGACGAAGGAAGGAGCAGAAGCAGACCTCCTTCCGTGCGAGCACAATAGCACAATCTAGGAAACCGCAAGGCTGCACAACACTCGTACCGAGGACGCGCCCCATTCGCTTGGCACGTGCCTACTCTCCGAACTCCGCGCCCACCCCCCCCCCCTCTCTTCCTTCCCCTCGTGATTCCCCTCCGTCAGCCATCCAGAATGCTGCCCATTCCTCCCTGACAGCCGCCCCAGCCGCACGATTCGCTGCATCACACACACACGCTGTGCTGTGCTGTGCTGTGCTGTGCTGTGCTGTACTGTGCTGTACTGTGCCGCGTGTCTGTGCCCTGCCTGCCTGCAGCAGCCTGCATCGCAGCTTTCCATCCCCCCCCCTCCCCTAGCATTCCCTAGCAGAAAATGCACACTAAGCACCCAGATCCCGGTTCTGACCAAGTCTTTTGTCCGGAAAAAGAAAAAAAAAAAAGTAAACGAAAAAGGCAAAAAATAGGCAAAAAAAACGGTCTCCGCTTCCCAAACGCAGGGCCAGAGAGAGCAAAGTAGCCAGTACCCGCCCGACCGCCCAGTTTTGCCGCTTCTGCCGCCGTTTTGCGACGTAGCCTGTACCCACCCGCCGCAACGTGGGAATACCAGATTCCTGTTTCGCCGCCGCTGACCGCCCCTGCGCTATTGGCCCTGCTGGGTCCGTGGTGCGTTTCTGCCCATCCGCCCGCCGGCTCTGCCCCCCGGGGGGGTCCTTGGGGGGGGCCTTGGGGGGGGTCCTTGGGGGGCCTTGGGGGGGGCGTGACTGAACCCACTCTGTTTTTCGCGCTCGTCTTTTCCTCGTGCTCCGTCGCTTTCCCTTCTGTCTCCCCCTACTGACCGTCCCGCTGCTGTGGCTGCTGCCCGTTCGAGTTCCTGCCCGTTGTCTCCTTTTGCCTCTCGCAGCAGCCGACCGTTCCTGCCACCCCCCCCTACTATCGTGGCTTGCTGGCCTTTTCTGGCTTCATTTTTTTTTCTTTTTCGACGATCATCCCTTTCTCGCCCCCTCGCCTTCGCTTCCTCTCGCTCGTATCTACCAGGGTCAGTTTTCTCTTCCCCTGCCAGGGTGCCATCCATTCCCGCAACCCCATGTGCCTGCTCTCCCCAGAAACGGCCAATCAGACCTGCTTGGCCCTGTGTCCCCTCTATCTCTTACCAGTCTCTGCTGGCCGTCCTGTCACTTCTGCTCGTCCCAGCCAGCGGTTACTGCTCTCCCCGTCCTCCTCTCCATCTTCTTCTCCATCTTCTTTCTCCCTTCATCCTCACTTCCAATAGCGTTTGTTTCTTTCTCGTATCCATCTGCCGCCGTCCTTTTCTCTCGTCCGTCCTTCCCCCCCCCTCCCTTCTTTCTCCTCACACCCCTGCTAATCTCCAGTTCCAAGTCTCCAGTCGCTGGCACGAGCTCGACCTCTTCTCTCTCGCTTTGACCACCACCACCACCACCCCCCCCGCCTTGCTTGTCCCACCGCTATTCGTCTTTCCTCTCCCAACGAATCGTTCTGTTCGAGCCGGCTCTTGCTTTTTGCCCTCCCCGAGCATCATCATCGGCTTGTGCATCTGGGCCCTTTCCGATCGCTTTTGTCGTTTTTTTTTTCTTTCTCTTTTTTCTCCAACAAGTCCTTTCTCCCTTTACTCCCTTTGTTTTGTTTTCCTTTTTTCTACACGCCTTGGTTCGCCCGGTGCAACGAAAAGGCACTTCCCTTCCATTGGGGGGATTGCCCGTGCTCGCAAGAGCCGCCCGCCACCCGCCACCCGCCCTCGCCCGTGTCTCCCCCCCCCCCCCCCCCCTCCTCTCCTCCTCCTATCGAAAAAAAAAGGTTCAGACGCGTCCCGCTGGCCTGGCGCCCAATCTAGACCCCTAGACCTGCGACGGCAACGTTAAAACCCAACTCGGTTCTGGGAAACCTTTTTTTTTTCGCCTCCTGCCCCCCTACCCTTCTTTCGCTCATCTCTCGGAGATGACGATAGTTGCAGACACCATGGCCTCGGACGAAAATATCTACGCAGCCATTGCGACCCTCATCAAGCCCCTTGTTGCCGACTCCCCTGTGTCGGCCACCGCGCTTCTGGACCAGCAGCACAGCCTCCCAGGCCCAGACTCGGAAGAGAAACGCCAGCTGCAGAGCCAGCTGGTCGCCCTGGCCAAGAGGATACAGCTGCTCGAGTCCCGCTCTCCCGCCGCCGCCGCCTATTCTGCCAACAACTCCTCCTCTTCCCCCGCACCCGACACGCCCAACGAAGCCTCCGACTCGCTCTTCGGCGACGATTCCATCCCGGCCGCCGTCCTTGCCGCAAATGGCGCCGCTGCCGCTGCCGCCGCTACCACCGCTGCCTCGGCAGCCACTCTCAACAGCCACACCCGGTCCTCGTTGCACGCTGCTGCCTCCGCAGCACCTGCCAGCCATGGCGCGGACGCCGACGTCTTCGCTTCGGCCACCCGCCTGACCGACGAGGCCCTGGCCGGGCTCCGCGACCACGTGGTCGACCAGTCCAAGCTGCTCGACACCCAGCGCGAGGTCCTCGCCGGCGTCAACGCCCAGCTCATCGAGCAGCAGAACCTACAAGAGCGCCGTCTCCAGAAACTCGAGGAGGAGCGCGTCGCCACGCTCGAGCGCGAGCTGTGGAAGCACCAAAAGGCCAACGAGGCCTTCCAAAAGGCCCTCCGCGAGATCGGCGAGATCCTCACCGCCGTCGCCCGCGGCGACCTGTCCAAGAAGGCCCGCATCAACTCCGTCGAGATGGACCCCGAAATTGCTACCTTCAAGCGCACCATCAACACCATGATGGACCAGCTGCAGGTCTTCTCCAGCGAGGTGTCCCGTGTCGCCCGCGAGGTCGGTACCGAGGGCATGCTCGGTGGCCAGGCCCGCATCGAGGGCGTCGACGGCACCTGGAAGGAGCTCACCGACAACGTCAACATTATGGCCCAGAACCTCACGGACCAGGTCCGCGAGATCGCGTCCGTTACTACGGCTGTCGCCTTTGGCGACCTGACCAAGAAGATTGAGCGCCCGGCCCGCGGCGAGATCCTGCAGCTGCAGCAGACCATCAACACCATGGTGGACCAGCTGCGCACCTTTGCCTCCGAGGTCACCCGCGTCGCCCGCGACGTCGGCACCGAGGGCATGCTGGGCGGCCAGGCCGACGTCATCGGCGTCAAGGGCATGTGGAACGAGCTGACCGTCAACGTCAACGCCATGGCCAACAACCTGACGACACAAGTGCGCGACATTATCAAGGTCACCACCGCCGTCGCCAAGGGCGACCTGACCCAGAAGGTCCAGGCCGAGTGCCGCGGCGAGATCTTTGAGCTCAAGAAGACGATCAACTCCATGGTCGACCAGCTGCAGCAGTTCGCCCGCGAAGTCACCAAGATTGCCCGCGAGGTCGGCACAGAGGGCCGCCTCGGCGGCCAGGCCACCGTCCACGACGTCGAGGGCACGTGGCGCGACCTGACAGAGAATGTCAACGGCATGGCCATGAACCTGACCACCCAGGTGCGGCAAATCGCCAAGGTCACTACCGCTGTCGCCCAGGGCGACCTCACCAAAAAGATCGGCGTCGAGGCGCGCGGCGAGATCCTCGATCTCAAGAACACCATCAACACCATGGTTGACCGTCTCGGTACCTTTGCCTTTGAGGTCAGCAAGGTCGCCCGCGAGGTCGGCACCGACGGCACCCTGGGCGGCCAGGCCACCGTGCACGACGTCGAGGGCACCTGGCGTGATCTGACGGAGAACGTGAACGGCATGGCGTCCAACCTGACGTCGCAAGTGCGTAATATCTCCAACGTCACCCAGGCCATTGCCAACGGCGACATGAGCCGCAAGATCGACGTCGAGGCCAAGGGCGAAATACTCATCCTCAAAGACACTATCAACAACATGGTGGACCGCCTGTCCGTCTTCTGCAACGAAGTGCAGCGCGTCGCCAAGGATGTCGGCGTCGACGGCATTATGGGCGGCCAAGCCGACGTGGCCGGCCTCAAGGGCCGCTGGAAGGAGATCACCACGGACGTCAACACCATGGCCAACAACCTGACGGCCCAAGTGCGTGCCTTTGGCGACATCACCAACGCCGCCACGGACGGCGACTTCACCAAGCTCGTCGAGGTCGAGGCGTCCGGCGAGATGGACGAGCTGAAAAAGAAGATCAACCAGATGGTGTACAACCTGCGCGACAGCATCCAGAGGAACACGCAGGCCCGTGAGGCCGCCGAGCTGGCGAACAAGACCAAGTCCGAGTTCCTGGCCAACATGTCGCACGAGATCCGAACCCCCATGAACGGCATCATCGGCATGACCCAGCTGACCCTCGACACCGACCTGACCACCTACCAGCGCGAGATGCTCAACATTGTCAACAACCTGGCCAACAGCCTGCTGACCATCATCGACGACATTCTGGATCTGTCCAAGATCGAGGCCCGCCGCATGGTCATTGAGCGCATCCCCTACACGCTGCGCGGCACCGTCTTCAACGCCCTCAAGACGCTGACGGTCAAGGCCAACGAGAAGCTGCTGGACCTGACGCTGCACGTCGACGGCTCGGTGCCCGACCACGTGGTGGGCGACTCGTTCCGTCTGCGCCAGATCATCCTGAACCTGGTCGGCAACGCGATCAAGTTCACCGAGCGCGGCGGCGTCAGCGTCACCATCCGCAAGGCCGAGACGGTCTTCTGCCAGCCGGAGGAGTACGCCATTGAGTTTATCGTCGAGGACACGGGCATCGGCATTCCGGCCGACAAGCTCGGCCTCATCTTCGACACTTTCCAGCAGGCGGACGGCTCGATGACGCGCAAGTTTGGTGGCACGGGCCTGGGCCTTTCCATCTCCAAGCGCCTCGTCAGCCTCATGGGCGGCGACGTGTGGGTCCAGAGCAAATACGGCGAAGGCAGCTCCTTCTTCTTCACCTGCGTCGTGCGCCTGGCCGAGACCGACTTGTCGCTCATCCACAAGCAGCTGAACCCGTACCGCGGCCACCGCGTGCTGTACATCGACAAGGGCCTGAATTCGGTCACGACTGAGATTGTCAAGATGCTGGGCCAGCTCGGCCTGGTGCCCATCCTGATCGAGTCGGAGCGCAACCCGTCGCTGGCGCAGGCCCGGGCCAAGGGCGCGCCGCCCAAGGACGTGATTTTCGTCGTGGACTCGCTGGACACGGCGCGCCGGCTGCAGTCGAGCAACAAGTTCGAGTACGTGCCGGTGGTGCTGCTGGCGCCGGTCGTCAAGGTCAGCCTCAAGTCGTGCATCGAGCTGGGCGTCACGTCGTTCATGACGACGCCGTGCAAGCTCATGGACCTGGCCAACGGGCTGATCCCGGCGCTGGAGAACCGCGCCACGCCCTCGCTGGCCGACAACACCAAGTCGTTTGAGATCCTCCTGGCCGAAGACAACACGGTCAACCAGCGGCTGGCCGTGAAGATCCTCGAGAAGTACCACCACGTCGTGACCGTGGTCGGCAACGGCGAAGAGGCCGTGGAGGCCGTGAAGCGGAAGAACTTTGACGTGATCCTGATGGACGTTCAAATGCCCGTGATGGTATGTTTTTTTTTCGTTGTTGTTGTTTTTTATTTATCCTATTTTGTCCCCATTCTCACCTTATTTCCAGGGCGGTTTCGAAGCCACGAGCAAAATCCGCGAGTACGAGCGCAACTTTGGGACGCAGAGAACGCCCATTATTGCCCTGACGGCCCACGCCATGATGGGCGACCGCGAGAAGTGCATCCAGGCGCAGATGGACGAGTACCTGTCGAAGCCGCTGCAGCAGAGCCACCTGATCGAGACAATTCTCAAGTGCGCCACGCTCGGCGGCGTCCTGCTGGAGAAGAACCGGGAACGCGAGCTGTCGCGGGCCAAGACGTCCGAGCAGAAGCGGGCAGGGTCGCCGGGCGCCGTGGGGCTTGCGAGCGCGCAGCGCGCAATCGCCCGGCCCCAGATCAACCGGGCCATCACGACGGCCGAGGCGCTGGCGGCCTCGGGGGCCGAGGCGAGCGGCGACGCAGCGGCGTCGTCGTCGCAGAGCGAGGCCAACCAAAGGGCAAGTAGCGACCGGCGCAGTGCCTCCTACGACCACATCCCAACCTCGAGTTCTAACGCCTTATGACCCAACAGCTTCTTCGAGCCCACAGCAGCTGAAGGCCGCGGTTCTGGGATCGGTTTTTTCTTTTTTAACGAGCGGGCCTGCTCTGGATGATATGTGTTAACGGTTCCTTTTGTTTTTCTCTTTTCCTCCCACCGAGGTGTTCTCTGGGAAACGTGATGTCTTCAAAGGCGGGAGCCTCGCGGGAGGTGAGGTTCCCCAAAGTTTGAAATTTTTCAGGGGCCTGTGGACGGCGCGGTCGGTCAACCTGGCGTTGGAGCCTGGCGTTTCTGTTCTTGTTGTTCTCTCTGCACCCACGCACACACAAGCCACGCCACGCCACGCCAACAGCACCACAACGACCCTCCGCGGCGTTTGTTTTGTTGTTGTCCATGTTGACGCCAGTTTTTTTCAGGATATGTCTATTTCATCATTTTTGAGCTTGTTGTTTTCCTTTTCCCTTTTTCCCGTTTTCCTTTTTTCCCCTTTTTTGTGTTTCTTTGCTATATCACTCCTTTGGATCGTGTCAGGAAAGGGTCGCATGGTTTGTAATGTCTGGACTAGTTTTTTCTTTGGTTTCTGTTTATTTACGTACGGGCTTGGTATGATACGATGGCGACCTGCCCCGACTTGGAAGGGTTACGAATACCGTGCTGTGCGATTGGATGTGAGCCGGCTGGCAGCATGATGCCACTGGGAAATGAAGTACGCGGCAAAAGACTAGGCAACCGCAGCCCTCATACGAGGATTGTCACTGGTTTGCTCTTGGCGTGAACTTTTGCCGTTTTCGGAGACTGCTTAGACGAGAAAAAAAAAGCCGTTGCTACTGCTTGTCAAGACCAGTGCTTGTCATCGATGTCATCGCGCCTGTTGGGTGCGTCCCAAAGTGGCATGGCGTCTCTTATCTGTGCCAACGGCTTAGGCGAAACGCCCAGCGAGGCTCCCGACAAAGACGAATGGGAGGACAAAATTTCCGAAAACGGACGAGGACGCAGCTGAGTAACAACGGGCAGAGAGAACAAAGGTCCCCTGGCCGGCACATTTTTGGGGGGTATGGTCGGCGATCATCGCGATCTCGGTATGTGTCTTCGGTATGCAGGGAGGTCACATGGGAAATGAACGAAGAACAGACAAGAGGACAAAGAAAAAGAACGAATCATTAAAGTACGAAGAAAAAGCAATAAAAAAGCCAAAATAAAAAAAAAACAAATAAAAACATACGATCCCTGTCGTCATCCCATCTTCGCCGCGCGGCCGCCCAGCCCGCTTGCCTCGGCGGACTTCTGTGCTGCGGCTGGCGCATCTCCTGCTGCCGGTGCCGATCCCGATCCCGATCCCGATCCTGTCGCCGCCGTCGCCCCCGCCGCCGCGGCCGGCGGCTTTGTCGCTCTTGTTGTTGGCGACGCCCGTTTTGCGCTTGGCTTGCTGCTGCCCTCGCCGGCGATTTCTGCTGCCACCTCGGGCGGCAGTCCTGCCAGCAGCGCGTCCAGCCGCGCCTCGAACTGGCCGAGCTCGGCCTCGAGCCGGGCAGCAGCCTGTTCGCCTCTGCATCGGGGGTCAGTAGAGTAGAGGACGAGAAGAGAGAGAGAGAGAGAGCATTACTTTGCCAATTCTGCTAGAGCCTGGATGTTCAGGGCGCGCTGTGTTAGCAGGATGCGTGAACCCCCCTCCGGTCCCCCTGTTCTGCCACGACGCACCTGTGCAAGAGTGGCGCGCTGATCAGCAGCTGAGCTGCTGCTACCACCACTGCAGCTGCCGCTACCATTGGTGTTGCCGTTGGCGACCATGGTTGTATTCGGATTGCCGTCTTCCCCGCGCGGGCTCGCAGATACCGGGCAAGAGGCGGCCACTGGTTGGATGAGCGCGTGTGCGGGCTGCCGTCTTCCAATCGGCTGCCGCGGAAATGGACTCCGGTGTCGTCGTCGTCGGCGGCGTCGTCGGCGTCGTCCTTGTCGCGTTCGTGTCGTCGGTGTTGTCGTCACTCTCTTTTTGCGGTCGTGTCGTTATCGCTTATCGGATTTCCCCCGCCACGAGAATGGCATTGTCTGATTGGCTGCCGTACGAGCAGAGCATGGCTGCGATCATCACGAACGTCCTGCCCTGTGTGCGATCTTCAGTTTTAGTGCAGAGAAAGACGTCAACGGGATGTCGTTATCTGGTCGATTCCGACGTAGCCCACAAGATCAAACGATCTCGGGAGTTGTCTCTCCAAACAGGGGAGGGGAACCAAGCAGAAGGGATGTGGTGGCAAGGCAGGGCCGGCCGAGCCATGGTCACGTGACAGTAATTCAGTCTACGAAGTATCTACAAGTAACTCCGTACGCAAATGCTGGACGCCATCAAGGCAGCAAACGTTGGACTCGTAACTTCGTCTCACAGTCTTCCAACACCGGTCCCCACACAACCTGTGAGAGGGATTGGAAACAAGAAACAGACTCGTACGATTTCGATGGCGCCGATGGAGCTACTGGTCCCTACACGGCAGATAAGCCAATCAGCGGCGCAGAAGGCCGGCGCGGCTGGGGCGCTGGGGCGCACGGTATGCAGTCCGTGCACCGAGGCACCTGTCATTTGGCGGCGATGCAAGGTGTTGTCCCCCCCCTCGCGAAGGAATGCCCGGTCGGAGCGGCAAGGCCTTTGCTTGCATCTTGTTGGCGGTAGAGTGAGCAGAAAACAAAAATAACCTGGTTGACAAGCGCACACATCCCGCCCGGCGTTGCATTTGCTGTGCGTCAAAATCGTGGGGGGCCCGGCCGATATGGGGGGGATGGATGCAGAGCGCGACGGAGAGCACTGTGCGCGTACGGTACGCTGTGCGCCAGAAAGACGCCGCCGTCTGGGGGAAAGTGGCCCCATGATCGACTAGGTCTAGAACGGGTCGTACGAGTTTGCGTTTCTAGGGGACAAACATCCCATGGCGCAGAGCCATGCAATTCTCACGAGAATCCGACCTTTTGCTTTGTGCATTCGCCGACGATGGGGAACGGGGGAAGCCGCAAAGTACCGGTACGCGGCCGGGCGGCGGGTGCTTGCGTACCGAGTACGCAGTACGCAGCACCCATTGTCTGGCGGGCGGCCAGCCGTGTAGCTGGTACATGTCTGCGCGTGTGTCCCCCCCCTTCCTCTCTCTCTCTCCCTTGCGTTGCGAATCTGATCTCAGGGGCATTGTTTTTTGGCTCATTTCTGTTTCTTTGGTTATCGTAGTTGGTCATGCCGTGGCATGCGGTGTCTTCTGCGTCGTCTCTTTTGCCGTCCTCGCCGTCTTTGCGTCTCTGGTCCCGGTCGGCGGCGTAATACTGCGCAATACTGCGCACGCCGCCCGTTGTACCTGTACCGGCCCTTTTTTTCCTCTTTTCGTAATACGGCCCTGTTCGCTTGCTTGCAAGACGATGCAAAAATCGTACGATTTTGGAGGCCCCTCTTTTCTCTCCTTTCACCTCTCGCCGCTCCGTCTGCGGCACCCGGCCCCACCCTTGCCTTCCAGCGCCTGTGCTCCTCGTACTTTCTTTCACGCCCGTCCCGTCGCTGTCGAGAATTGGCCTTTTTGCCATCCCAGAAACTTTATTCCAAGGAAAGACAAACACCGCATTTTGCCCATCCTGCATCTTGCCTTGCTCGTACGAGCAAGAAAATACAGACGGATCGTACAGGCGGATCGTTAGCCGCGGCCCGGCCGACGGCCGCGTCCTCCTTCGTCTGCTCCCCCCCCCCCCCCCTCTCCAGTCTTCTTCGGTCGGTC
This sequence comes from Ceratocystiopsis sp. VPRI43766, assembly GCA_019925685.1. NCBI lineage: Eukaryota > Fungi > Ascomycota > Sordariomycetes > Ophiostomatales > Ophiostomataceae > Ceratocystiopsis > Ceratocystiopsis sp. VPRI43766. The sequence continues at coordinate 576,168 of JADHKF010000003.1, read as the reverse complement.
GCCGGGCCTCTCACCATTCCAATGTGCGAGGGTTGGGCCTATCCGCCCCGTCGTAACCCCGTAGCCTACGGTATTGCCTGTACTACTCCGTACTCCGCATACGCCGGGTCTTCTTGGGAAGGGGGGCGCGCTCTTACACATGCACTTTCTTTTTTTTCTTTTTTTTCTTCTTTCTTTCTTTCGTTTTCGGTTTCCTCTTTTTGCCCCCTTTTTGGCTCTTTTGGGTGTGAATGGTGTCCCGGCGCGCGCGCGCGCGCGCGTGCCTTCTTCTTTCGGAGAGCCGTTTTTTTGTTTTGTGGAGTATCAACTCATATATGCCTTGGGGAGCCCACTTCCGTATAATACTCCGTGTACTACTCGTAGTCGTCTGCTTCTTGTCGGGCAAGGAAGGAACGAACAGAAAAAACGTCACCCGTGCTGCGCAGGGATAGCACCTTCTCTTCCAGAGCCCGAAACCCTGTTAATCTCTCCTTCCTTTTGCCGCTTGCTCTTCCCGACGCCCTCTCCGCTTCGCATTCTTACGAGAACGCAGCATTTATCTCTTTTTCTTCCCCCCCCCCCCCCCCTTCTCTCTCCGCCTTCTTTCTCCGCCGCCTTGCTTGAGGAGTATCTTACCTTACTCCATTCTTCTCCGCTTTCTCCGTCCTGTTGCGTTCTCTGGCTCCGGCGCCGATCGGAACACGCGACCCAGCACTGCGGACGTGTCCGAAACATTTGTCTTGTCTTCTTCTAGCAGTTCGTATTGCTTGACACTCCGGCCCGCCGTTCGACATACAAAGACGCATACAGAGTGTCAGAACACTTCAACCAGACGTTGCTGTCCTCGCCGAACAGGTGTTGTTGTCTTCTCGCCCGTAATCGGTAAGATGCACTGTTGCCCTGCCCAACCCATTGCATTTTGATTTTCTGCTTATTTTGCGGGCTTTCTCTGTCTGTTTTCCTTCCCACTCTCCTGCCGTTTTTTTTTTTCTTCTTTTATTACACTGTGCTCTGGCAAGAAGTGTGTGTGTGTTTGTGTGTGCGTGAATGAGCATTGGTTCTGAGAGTGAGGTGCTCTGGAAGGGTGTTGTTGTGTGCGTTCGGGTGTCTGTCCGTCTGCGTGCCCGGCCGGGCCTTTACCGCCTCCGTGTTCTGGCCCTGCCCTACTTGTTTCCTGCATCGTCTTTTTCTTATTGTTCTTTCTGCGTTTTTCTATTCTTTGGTCTCGTTTGTATCATACGATTTTTGCGCTGGCTTCCTCTCCCCCAGGGTCTTTCCCGCCTCGTTCTGTCTTCCCCGTATACGAGTACGAGTTGTTTGTCGCTTTTCATTTAGAACCTGCCCCCTGCTCTTGTCCAGCTCTGCCCATTACTCGACCTAGCCCGCCCCCCAGGCTCACATGCGTCTCACATCTCAGCGTCTGCTGTGCATGCTAACCCTTTCGGTCACAGTGCGCGTGCCCACGCAGGAAAAGAAAGTTTGTCTGCTCATTTTGCGTCTAAATCGCGAGTCTCTGGCACGGCATTCTTCGTCCTCGTCTCCCATACAACGTACGATTCTCCCCTGTTTTGCGTTTTCTGGGTTTCGTCTTTTTTTGCCCACCGTGTTTTGCATGCATATTTTCCGCCCCCCTAACACGCTGCGAATAGGTCCTGTTGCAACGCCGTCTGGGTCCGATAACTTTCGTGCCCGGCGCTCATTACTTGCAGGCCCATTTGATATTGACTGTCTCGTCCGGACAGATCAATACTGCCTTCCATGTCTTGAGAAATCGTTCTTTTCACATACACACACACACACACACACAAAGAACAACACGTCCACGTCAACCCTACACCCTAACTGCATGGCGCTCCAATTGGATGAGGTGCTCGAGCAGCTGGGCATGTCCCAGTACCTCAATGCGTTCGTCGAGCAGGGGTTTGACTCCTGGGACATTGTCCTCGATATCACCGAGTCCGACCTGTATGTGTCCTTGTTGCTTTTGGCCGCACTTTCCAGTAGCTTCGCAGCCGAGTCTATCAGAGTCTTTTGCTGACCAAGTCTTTCTTTCCAGAGAAGCCCTTGGCGTCAAACTGGGCCACCGAAGGGTAAGGTTACCACGGAGGGCTAATGCGTGACACTTATCTTAGTTGGCCGACTAACACCCTTCCAGAAATTGCAGAGGCGCATTGCAAACTACCGCGGCGTTGCTCCAGATGTGGCCCTCGTATCCCCAGCACGACAAACTGTCGAGGACGCTCCGCGCTTCGAGGCTGTGTCGCGATCCGATGCGTCGCCCTATGGCAACGATGCCCAAGGTCCCGTGCCAGGTGTGCTGGCCAAGCGGAAGTACCGTCGTCATCCCAAAGTACGTGGGCGGTGTAACGCGAAGGGGGAGACAAGTCGAAAATGAAGGACGAGGCAAACGAGGGAACGATACTAACTTTGTTTACAGCCGGACGACTATGCCCCGGAGCGGCCACCCTCCGCTTACGTCTTGTTCTCCAACAGTAAGTCGGCCGGACGAGGCATCTTGGCAAGGAGTGAGGGAGAGGAGAGAGAGCGCGCAAATCTAACCTCTTGTCACAGAAATCCGTGAAGAGCTGAAAGACCGAAATCTTACCTTCACCGAAATAGCCAAACTCGTTGGCGAGAACTGGCAAAGCTTGTCGGCGGCTGAGCGCGAGCCTTTCGAGAGCCAGGCACAGGCAGCCAAGGAGCGGTACAACCATGACCTGGCCGAGTACAAGAAGACGCCAGAGTACCGGAACTACATGGCGTACCTGCAAGAGTTCAAGGCCAAGCACTCAACCCAGTCCCAAGGTGTGTTGTCCGCTTGTCCATTGTGCCGAGCACGCCCTGCTATGCGGATCTATGGGAACAACTGTTGACATTTACCGCAGACAAGAGCGCTTTCAAGCGGATCAAGCTGGCTGAGCACGGCAGCGCCAGTCCGTCCTCTACGGCAGCCCAGCCACACCCGGCGCACAGCCAGAACCGCCGCCTGCGCCAGACACCACATACACACCGAGCAAGGAGCTCAACGACCCGCGGGTCGAGAAGCGGAAGCGAGAGCCTGCGCGAGCATGACCACGACCACGACCATGACCACGACCATGACCACGATCTTGACCACGAGCACGGACACGAAGGCGACTACCGGTATTCGCATGAGTCCCACGACGAACACGAGCACGACGAGCACGACGAGCACGATGAGCACGACGAGCACGACGAGCATGACGAGCACGACGAACATGGCAGCCACAATGGCCACGGAGGTGCACCCGCGTACCGCCATGGTCGTGATTACCGCGTTGGATCGATCTCTTCGATGTCCAACTCCCAGTACTCGGCGTCGCCGGCTCAGGCTTATCTCGATAGCGCCGTACGCTCGCCAGCCCATACGGCACACAGCAAGACACACGCATCTCACCACCACGAGCACCATGCGCACCATGCGCACCAGCTGCATCATTCGGAGGGATCTCCGCTTCGGACGCGCCTGAGCGCGAGTCCGCGCGACACGCCCATGACCCATGCGCGGCACCATAGCGAGAGCACGAGCCAAGGGGGTGGTGGTGGCAACGTGAGCCTGCCGTCCCTCGCGGATATGTTTGATCAACGGCAGCTGGGGGCGACTTCGGGCGCAGCCGCAGAAACAGGGGCCGGCGCTGGGGCGGTAGCCGCATCGAAAGGCAACAGCCCGGGGCCGCCGGTGGGCGCTCCAATGACAAGCATCAGCAGCAACAGCAGCGGTGTGAGCAGCAGCAGCAGTAGTAGTGGGCTGTCGTCGGGCATGTCATCCGTGTCGTCGGCGTCGTCGGTATCGTCAGCACGGACGCCCATGGAGGGAACGCTGCCGATCCACGTGCTGCTGTCGGGCAAGGCGGCAGCGGCAGCGGCGACAACAGCGCCGTCAGAGTCGCGGCATGGATCGGAACAGATGCACTCCCCGCCGACGTGGCAGTCGTCCCCATACCCACAGGCAGCCTCAACGCCGGAGACGATGCTTCGGCAGACTGGGGGCGCACAGTTTCAGTTCCGGTCCTAAAGTGTTAAACACTATGCTGTGTTTTGTTGAGTCCGAAGAACGGATTTGTCTGAACAGGGATTTGGAGAGGCGAGGAATCAAGGGTTCCTTGACTTCCCAGCTCTCAGGGCAGGCGAATCTGCTTTCTATGGACTCATCGAACGCGGCGAGCGGTGCCGTGCAAAAAAGCATCGGCTCTGTTCTTGCCTGCTGCTTTGAGACATCATGTCTTGCATTCAGGGCGCAAAAAGCAGTAGCATCTCCTCTCATTTTCTTGTACTTATTTGTCGTTCTTCCATCTACGCTTTGTATATATGGCCGGGTGGGAAGGTTCTGGGACACATATTGGCTGGATTGGACGGAAGGACTGGAGGGTACGCCGGCGCTTTGGGTATATAAGCGGGATCTGATTTTGGGAAGTTTTAAGATGAATGCGATACAATAATTTTGGTTTTACAAGAGACTTTTTTGAGTTTTTTGGGGTTTTTTTTGAGTTTTTATTTTTTGTTTTATTTTATTTTACTTCATTTTATTTATTTTTTGAAAACCCCTTTAAAGTATGGAATGAAAATCTCAATTACTTTTCCGGGGTAGAAATGCGTATGCCGTTGCAGGATGGAATGGAGATGCGGACGGAGACGCGGATGGTGCCGAGACAGACTTTGATATAGCATGCCAGTGGCTTCGATGGGCGAGGCCCGAGGATCGCGAAAAGCGCAGACGACGTCGACGACGGACGCAGACTACAAAGTCACTAACGGCGGGGGCGACGGGCAATTGTGGAGAACCGCGCAATAACAAAGAAACAAAAGTAAACAAACGGCGAGCTAGAGCAGACGGCCGTTGCGCGTGTATGGGATGCGATGCGACGCACGATGCGTCGTTGGAAACGATGGTGACATGCTGTGTGCTGCTTTGCGATACGAGCAACACCCGTAGCGCAACGGCTCTGAGACGCGTGCTGCCGATGCCAGCTGAACGTGAGCACGGCCCCTCTTCTTTTGCGGCCGCGCCTGCCCTCTTTGCCTCCTACAAGTACTAGCAGGGCCACCCCCCCCAGCTCGTCCCGACGAGTCAGAGCGCAAGGGTCAGCGCTGCAACTCTGGGCGAACCAAGAACAACTACCTGCTCGGAATAGCGTTCTTTTTTTTTTGGACTTCCCAGCGTGAGACAGAGGTGGCCGACGGCGAGTGCACCGCGGGACACGTGGCGGACTGTCCTGAGAGAAGGAGGATGCTCTTATCTGCCTGGTGTTGTATTCTCATTCTTTTTTTCTTTTTTTTATTTAATTCCGAGAAAAAAAGAAATAAATATTCCATTTCGTCTCCTTGTGTCATTTGCTGTCCGTCGCTGCTTCCTCGTCTCGCGCCCAGAGGCCCACCTTCCCTCCCCTGCCGCCCGAACATCCTTGTCTTTTCCCAGCAGCGGGCCAGGCCCCCATTCGCCGGCGCACCGTGGGCACTCTCCCTCTCCCTCTCCCCCCCCCCCAGCCACCGCTTTTCCCTCGCAGGGCCCCAGTCTCGGCTCATTTTGCCCTTCGATTGTTGTTGTTTTGTTTTGTTGTGCTTTTTCCCCTTCTGTTTCATCGCCCGATTTTAACCTTTTTTGTGTGTCTCCATTTCGCTTTCACGATCTTCATTCCAGCCACGAAACGCTTTTTCCCCTTTTGAAAGAGCACGATATTTTTTTTATATTAGGCAGACGCATACTGGGCACGGCAGAACCGCCAAGCTTTGCCCCAGAGAAGCCTGTGGACGTCGATTTATCGCCATCTTGGCTTTGACGACGCGCTTCTTTCTGCCGACCGGCCATCAAACCTGGTCAGGCAGCAACCGAACACATCCCCCCTCCCCCCTGCGAGAACACGACGCGTCACGACGACGATATCTAAAAAAAACCGACGAACATCTACGACACGACAAAAGACATCTAATTCTGACGAACCACCGAACCCCATAATCCTATTCTACGAACACACACACACACACACCAAAGCCACACATCACGAACGCAGCCATGCCGCGCGAAGACCATCGCCGCAGCCCCGAGAGCACGGCTGCGCGCAGCCGTCGCCACGAGGCCCGCGACAAGACCCGCGATAAGGAGCGGCGTCGGCGGACAGACGGCGAACGCAGCGAGCGCAGCGAGCGCACGGAGCGCAGTGAACGCCTAGACCGCAGTGAACGCCACGAGCGCAGCGAACGCGCGGAGCGCGTTGACCGCGTGGACGACTGGGTGGACGAGGACGATGCCGATGCCACAACCGAACGGACACGGAGCGGGCGGCATTCCACCAAGCCCAGCAAAGCACGCAGCACGACGGCAGCAGGTCGGACCATCACGGCCGAAGAAATCGCCCGGCCACGCTTCGGCGGCCTGGCCGACAGCTACTACTACAACACGTTTTCGCGGCCGCAAGGGTCCGGACCGGCCGCAGCAGCACCGCCGCCGCCCTCCCGCGGCGTGGGCCTGCCGGCGGCGGCCCTCGCGGCGGGCGCTGTTGGCAGCGCCCTGCACAACCGCGCCAGCTCGACGTCGTCCTCGTCGTCGTCCACATCCGACTCGCTGCTCAACATTTCCGCGCCGCGCCGCCCGCGTGGCAAGGGCATCCTCTCTTTTTTCCGCGGCGGCCGCCGGCACAGCATCCGCCGGCGCCGCAGTGGCAGCCGCGGCGGGCGCAGCAGCAGCAGCAGCAGCGGCAGCAACAGCGGGCGCAGCAGCCGACAGCAGCAGCACGGCGAGAGCCGCCGTGCACGCCGCCGCACATCTTCCTCTACCCTGTCCTCCTCCTCCTCTTCCTCCTCCACTTCTCCGCCCAACTCCCGCCGCACACAGCACCATGCAAAGAACACGAAGCGGCGCCGCTTCCTGCGCTTCGGCAACGCCAGCTCGACGTCCATCGAGGACTACATGGCCTACGGCAAGGGCTACATTCCGCGCAAGCTGCTGGCCCTGCCGGGCGAGAACGGCGACCGCATCCCGCCCAGACGATCCAAGGACGACGAGGAGCTCGAGGAGGCGCTGAGCTACGGCGGCAGTAGCACCGGCCATCATGGCCGCCCTACGGCGGCGGCGACGGGCACGGCTGCCCTTGCCGGGGCTGCCGGGCTTGCAGGCCTGGGCGTGGCCGCGACGGCTGCTGCCGCTCTGGGCCACCACAGCAGCGGCAGCGGTGGCCGTAGCGGTGGTGGTGGTGGTGGTGGTGGCAGCGGCAGCGGCAGCGGCCGTGGCAGCGGCCGCCACTCCTCGCGCCGGCAGCGTCGCCGCCACGGTGCCGGGGGTGTCTCGTCCGACTCGGACCCGGACGAGGAGATCCTCCGCATCGGCCGCGACCTGGCCAAGCTGGCGCGCGACGACAACCGCCACAACATGGCCCGCCACGGCCGCCATGCTCCGTCGCAGGCGGCGGCGGCTGCTGTAGCGCTCGGCGCCTTCCACAACCAGCGCAAGCAGAACCGGACCTACGTGCATCCGCTCGGCGTCACGCGCGGCCAGATGGGCTCGCGGCCGCAGGAGGACGATGACGGTCTCTTGCTGGCGCCGTCCTCATCGGACGACTCCGAGTGGGAGTCCGCCTCGGACGACGACGGCGACAGCGACAGCCTTGCCGGCAGCGGCACCGGCCTCGTCTTCAAAAGCAGCAGCAGCAGCAGCGGCAGTGGCAGCGACAGCAGCAGCGACATCGACTCGGCCCTGGCCTACGGCGGCTATGGCGCCGCCAGCCGCTCCAGCCTGCACCTGCCCCGGCCGCGGTTGTCGAGCGGCCAGCACGCGGCCGCGGGCGCTGCCGCCGGTCTGGCTGTGGCGGCCGGTGCGGCCGGTGCGGCCGCGACGGCGGCGGCTCTTGCCAGCCCCAAAGTGTCGTCGTCCCCGGACACGCCACAAGCGTCCAAGACGAAGATGACGACGACGACGACGGCGCCGCTGCCGCCGATCACGAGCAGCGGCCCGCCGTACGCTCCGCACCGCCAGTCGTCGATCGTGGACCCGGCGCTGTTTGGCCCCGTCAACTCGCTGCGCGGCCACGTCACGAGCCCGTGCGGCCTGCGCTACGACGAGGTGGTTGTCGACCCCGCCGAGCTGGACGACCGCCCGCCGAGCCAGTCGGACACGGCGGGCGGCAAGGTTGTCGCCGCGGCAGCCGCCGGCGCGGCCGCAGGGGCGCTCGCGTCGACGATGAGCAAGCCGTCGCGCGCCGACAAGGTGACCAAGATGACGACCGTGACGCCGTCGCCGCCGCTGGAGATCCAGTCGCCGAAGCCGGTGGCGCGCGTCAGCAGCCGGGTCTTTGACGACGCGGCCGTGCTGCAGGCCGAGACCCTCGCGCGGCGGCGGGAAGAGGAACGCGAACGCGAGCGGCAGCGCTACGAGGAGCACGAGCGCATCCGCCGCTACGAGCGGGACCGCAAGAAGGAGGAGCGCGAGCGGAAGCGGGAAGAGCGCGAGCGCAAACGTCACGAAGAGGAGCGTGTCGCCGACAACGACCGCCCGGACCGCCCGGACCGCTCGGACCGCCCGGACCGCTCGGACCGTCCGTCGGCATCCCCCCTCGCGGCGGCAGCCCTGGGCGGCGCAGTGGGCATTGCGGCCGCGACGATGCTCCGGGACAAGGACGACGAGAAGAAGGACCGCAAGGACCGGAAGGGGCGTAAAGAGCGCAAGGAACGGAAAGACGACGACCGCGACCGCCCCGCCCGCAGCAGCCGGACGATGCGGGAGGCCACGGAGGCCGCCGCGGCTGCCGCAGCCGCGGCCGAGCTGGCCGAGCGCCGCGAGAAGGAGCAGCAGGCGCGTCTGGACCGGCTGCTGCAGGAGGCGCAGGAGGCGGACGCGGCAGAGGCCCGGAAAAGAAAAGGTAAGGATCAAGGTAAGTACCGGGCCGGGGACGAGACGGGCGCGGTCGTGGTCCGCAACAACACCGTCGACCCGTTCCAGTACCAGGTGGCCGACGACGCGTTTGCGACGCCGCGGTACAACGTGACGCCGCCGTCGTCGTCCACGGCGCTGGACCGGCTGTCGACGACGGCCATGGTTGGACTGGACCGGTTGGACGAGGACAAGGAGGGCGAGAAGGAAGAGGCCGAGGCGGAGGCCGAGGCGGAGGCCAAGGGGGCCAAGAAGGACAAGGGCAAGGAGAAGGCGCTGGTGCTGGCGCGGCCCCTGACGCCCTTGATCATCACGGTGGACGACAAGCCGCCGTGGGCGCAGGACTCGGACTCGGACTCCCAGGGCGCCCTCTCGCCGGCGCCGCGGGTCCAGGATGCCAAGTCGGACGACAACAACGACAAGGCGCTGGTGGCGCAGGTCCCGGAAGACCGTCCGCTGACGCCGATGATCATCACGGTGGACGACCGGCCGCCATGGGCCAAGGACTCGGACTCGGACTCGGACGACGCGTACGTGTTCACGAAGCCGGACAAGCTGCCCGGCGCGTTCCCGGACCCAGAGGCGGTGATTGAGCACGAGCAGCAGGACGCCGAGTCCATCCTGGAGACGGCGCGGCACGCAACGGCGCCGATCGACGCGGCGGTGCTGGCGGCAGCCGAGGCGGCGGTGCGGCACGAGGAGCAGGCGGGCGAGAGCGGGCCGAGCAGCCGGGGCCGCAGCCCGCCGCGCGACGAGGAGGGCCGCAGCGAGCGCGCGATCCGCGAAGAGGCCGACCACGTGTACCGCATGACGGCGATTGCGCGGCGCATGGCAGAGGCGCAGATCCGGTCGCGCAGTACGTCGCCGTCGGAGTCGGTGCTGGACAAGTACCGGGACGAGATGGAGGAGGCGAAGGAGGACGAGGAGGAGACGAAACAAGAGCCGAAAACGCCTCGGACGCCGCGACGGTCACGCGGGCGCCGCGCAGCACCGCCGGAGGTGTTCCGGATCACGACGCCGCCGGAGATGCACCGGGACGACCGGTCGCCGGAGCCGGACCGGTACGCGGCGCCGAACGCGGACGTGCGCATCGACAACAAGCTGTACCCCGACGACCTGGGCAGCTTCTGGCAGAAGGCGGAGTCGTCGCTGACGGTGGCGGGCACGAGCCGCGGCGGGCGGCCGCTGTTTGTGTCGCGCGACCCGTCGTGCGAGCGCGAGCGGCCGGTGCTGAACCTGGTGTTGCCGACGCCGGTGCCGTCGCGGGTGGCGACGCCGACGCCGGTGGAGGAAAAGTCGACGCGGGCGGTGGAGGCGGAGGCGACGGCAGCCGACAAGCACGACGAGCACGACAAGCACGCGGCCGAGATGGAGCCGGAGATTGTCGAGGCCGAGCCGCCCGCCGGTTTCTTTGACGGGCCGACGTTTAGCGATGAGTTGGCGGCGGCGGAGACGGCGGCGGAGACGGCGACCGCGCCCAAGGCGGTCCAGGCAGTGGAAGAGCCGGCTCCGGTTGCGCCCGAGACCGAGACCGTGACGGCCGTTGCGGACAAGGAACCCGTCGTGCCGGTCAAGAAAACCAAGGCCAGCAAGCGGAACAGCGGCGGCGCCAAGAAGACGGGCTGGGCGGCGCTGATGGGCGCTGTTGTCGGGGCCGGCGCGGCGGCGTTGAGCGGCAGCGGCAGCGACGACAAGAAGACGGAGGCGACGGAGCCGGCGAAGGCGTCAGAGACGGCAGAGACGGCAGAGAAGGCCGAAAAGGCCGAAGAGAAGAAGGACGACACTGCGATGGCGCATCTTTTCGGCGGCTTCCCCGAGGACACGGAGGACGTGCCGCGCGAGGCAGATGCGGGCTCGCCGCCGCGGTCGCGCACGTCGGCGCCGCAGGGCCCGTCCACGTCGGCGCTGGAGTTTGCCGCGCTGATGACGGCGGGCATGCCGGCGTCGGGCTTCAGCGACGACATTGTGCTGAACGACCCGCGGTACTGGCAGTCGTCGGCGGCGTCGGGCGCGGACGGCAAAGACGGTAAGGAAGGCGCTGCGCGTGCCGACGACGCCCGCGACGGCAAGAGCTCGTCGGCGTCGTCGCGGCGGTCTGTGTCGCCGCCGTCGGACAGCAGCGTGGTTGTGTCGGAGACGGCGCTGGGCGACGAGCAGGCGGTGGTGCTGCGCAAGGGCACGCGCAGCAGCAAGGCGAAGCGGCTGCGGCAGAAGCAGGAGGAGGAGAGACGCGAGCAGGAGCGGGAGGCAGAGCGGGAGGCGGAGCGAAGGGAAGAAGAGCGGCGGGAAGCGGAGAGAAGAGAGGCAGAGCTGAGGGAAGAGGAGCGGAAAGAAGCGGAACGGAGAGAGGAAGAGCGGAGAGAGGAGGAGCGGAGAGAGGAGGAGCGGAGAGAGGAGGAGCGGAAAGAGGAGGAGCGGAGACAAGAGGAGCGGAGAGAGGCGAAGAAACGAGAGAAAGAGCGGCGAAAGGCGGAGCGGAGAGAGGAGAAGCGGAGAGAGGAGGAGAGAAGAGAGGAGGAGAGAAGAGAGGAGGAGAGAAGAGAGGAGGAGAGAAGAGAGGAGGAGAGAAGAGAGCAACTGCGGCAGGAGGCAGAGCGGCAGGAGGCAGAGCGGCAAGAAGCAGAGCGGCAGGAAGCAGAGCGTCGCGAGGCTGAGCGGCGGGAGGCCGAGCGGCGGGAGCAGCTGCGGCAAGAGGCTGAGCGGGAGGCCGAGAAGGAGCAAGAGCGTCAAGAGGCCCAGCGGGCGGCCGAGAAGGAGCAAGAGCGGCAAGAGGCCCAGCGGGCGGCGGAACGGGAGGCAGACGTCTGGGCGGCGGCGGTGGCAGCGCCCGCGGTTGCCCCCGAGGCCGAGGACGTCTGGTCGGCGTCTGCGGAGCGCAAGCAGGGCAAGCAGAAACGAAAACAGCGCCGGCCGCCGGACCCGATGACGGAGGAGGCGGAGAAGGCGGAGGAGCGGGAGGTGGAGGCGAAGGAGGTGGCGGCCGAGGAACCGACGCCGGCCGAGGAGCCCGAGACGCCACGAGAGACGGCACCGGACGCCGTGGAAGCCGCTCCCGAAGACGACCAGACGGCCGCACTGGCCGCAGCAGCAGGCAAGTCCAAGAAGCAGCGCAAGAAGGACAAGCAGAAGCAGAAGAAGGCAGCCGAGGCGGCAGCGACGTCGCCGTCTTTTTTAGCTAATGCCGGCACCCCTGGCGCAGGTGTCGGACTCGCGGGCGCCACCGTGGCCGTAGCGGCAGCAGCAGCGGCCGCAGCCGCGGCGGCAGAGATGGCGTCGGGGCCGTCCGAGGCCGCCCGCACCCAAGTCGCCGCCGAAGCTCCGGAGGAGCAGGACAAGGGGAAGGGCAGAGAGGTTGTGGAGGAGGAGGAGCAGGACAAGGGGAAGGGCAGAGAGGTTGTGGAGGAGGAGGAGCAGGACAAGGCGAAGGGCAGAGAGGTGGTCGTGGAGGAGGAGACGGCGAACGCTCCGGACCTGCTGACGACGCAAGACCCAAAGACGCTGACGGTCCTCGACACGAGCCTGGATGTCCAGGACCGCCCCAAGTCGCCGAGCGTGGCGGGCGACTTCCTGGTCGACCCCGAGATCGTCGAGCGGCCGATCCACGCGGTGCGCGACCCCGAGTACGGCGACCTGCTGCCACTGCCGCCGAGCGTGCCCGGGTCGCCGATGTCGGTCGGGTCCGGGTCGATGGTGCTGGAGGACGACGGCGAGGACTGGCCCAGCCGGCTGCCGGCGCTGCCGGCGAGCCGGCCGGTGACACCGCCGGAGCACCGCGACCGCGAGCAGCAGTTCCAGCGCGAGCAGCAGTTCCTGCGCGAGCAGATGATGGTGCTGTCGAGCGGCAACGCGGCCCGCATTGCGCGGCGGCGCCGGTCGTCGACGTTTGGCAAGACGGCGCCGAGTCCGACGGCCGTGCCGATCCATTTTGTGCTGCAGGGGCGCGGCGGCGGCTCGCCGTCGTCGTCGGCCGCGTCGGCCGCGGCAGCCATCTACCGGTCGCCGCAGACCACGACGCCCGGCTCGGCCGCCCAGTCGCCGTCGTCGCCCAAGGCTGCGGCCGCGGCAGCCGCCGGGTTCCTGGCCGACTCGCCGATCCGCGCCGGGCCGGCCACGCCCGACGCGTTCTGGCCGCCGATGACGCCGTCAGGCAAGCGCGCGTCGCGGCCGCAGTCGTGGGACAGCACGCGCGACCTGAAGCCGCTGATGCTGCTGATGCAACAGCAGGAACAAAAGCAGCAGCAGCAGCAGCAGCAGCAGCAGCAGCAACTGGAGCAGCAGCAGCAACCGCAGCAGCCACAGCAGCAACAGCACCAAGACCAGCAACAGCAGCCGCACCAGCAGACGCCGCCTCCTCTGCAGACGGGCGGAAGTCCGCTGTCGGGCGTTGGCGTCGGCGTGGGTGGACCGAGTGTCATGTCCATGGGCTCGCCCATCACGCCGGCGCGGCGGGGCTTCATGGCCGGCAACGTCGGCATTGCGCCCTACACGTACAGCTGGTCGGCGGGTGATGCGTCGCCGCTGCGCGAGGCGCTGGCGCGCGCGTCCGTGGTCAACATTGCCAACCGCAAGAGCATGCCGAGCGCGAGCTCGCAGGCGCTGGAGATGGCAGCTGCGGCGGCCGATGCCGAGGCCGAGGCCGTCGAGGCCGAAGCGGCAGCGGCAGCGGCGGCGGCAGCAGCGGATGCCGAGGCGGAGGCCATCGAGGCGGAGGCGGCGGCGGCAGCAGCCGCAGAGGCCGGGTCGTGCGCGGCCACGCCGTCCAAGCTCAAGTCGATTGCCGAAGAAGCCGAGCAGACGGCCGGCACCCTGCCGATGGAGCGGACCGACTCGCGCATTGCCAAGCTGGCCGATGCATTCCGGGCCGGCCGCGGCGCGTCTGCCGAGCGGTCGCCGGCCGGGAGCGTCAAGGACATGGCGGCGGCGGCGGCGGTGGTGGCATCGGCGGCGGCGGCGTCGGAGAAGGACGTGCCGGCCGCGGTGTCGTCGCCGGCCGCGAGCATCCGGGATGTTTCGCTCGAGGGCACCAAGGATGTCGTCGCGGCAAAAGACGTTTCTGCGGCCGAGGACACTGCTGCGGAATCGACATCGACGTCGACTGCTGCCGCGGCCGCGGGCGGTGGCCTCATTGGCAGTCTGACAGCCGCGTTTTCGACGTTTGCCTTCCGGCGCGGCGGCGGCGGCGGCAGCAGCAGCAGCAACGCCGGCAGTGCCAGCGGCAGCACGAGCGACAAGAAGGCGATTGCTGCGATTGAGGACACGCCCAAGCCTGCAGCGAACAAGGCCGAAGCCATCGTTGTGCCCGTTTCAAAGGAGGTCGAGACCGCGGACGTGGATGCGGACAAGGCCGTCGTCGAGGCGCCGAAGGAGACGGAGGTTAAGACGGAGGCGCCGGCCACTGTCGTTGAAGCACCTGCAGCCGATGAGCCCAAGGATGCGCCGGCCGCTGTTGTCGAGGAAGCGCCGGTTGCCGATGCCACGCCCGCGTCGTCTTCGCGGAAGAAAAAGGACAAGAAGAAGAAGGACAAGAAACGCAGCCGCGGGCAGACGATCGACGAGGCGGACCGCGAGGCCACGACGAGCGAGCTGGTCAGCGCCGACGTGCCGCCGCCGCGGATCCTCGCCGAGGAGGAGACGCTGGTGGCCGAGCCGGAGACCTTTTCCGACTCTATGACCGAGACGATTGCCGAGCCCAAGACGGCCGAGGCGTCGTTTGTGGAGGCCGCGCGGGAAGTCCAGCCGGAGGCTGAGCCGGAGGCAGTGCCCGAGGTGGTTGAGATTGCGTCGGAGGATGTGGCCAAGACCAAGGAGACCGAGCAAGAGGCCGAGCAAGATCCCGAGACGAAAGAGGTGGAAGCCAAGGACGTGGAGGACGCGTCTCCGGCGAAGGAGGGCGAGGCCGAGCCGACCGACGCACTCACCAGCGCCGCCAGCAAGAAGAAGGCAAAGAAGGCCAAGCGGCGGGGCCAGATGGTCCAGGCGCTGTCAAAGGTGTACGAGAAGGACGGCGAGGGAGAGGACGGGGACGCGGCGGCGGCGGACGACGCAGAGGCCAACGCAGAGGACGCCAACGCCGACGCCGACGCCGACGACAAGGACCGCGACCAGACGACGCCCGACAGCTCCGACTCGGACGCCGTGCCGCTGCCGCTGCTCAAGGATGTCCGCTCCGAGCCCCTCGCGGCTTTTTTAGACGGAAGCAGGGAAGCCTCCACCGCGGAGCCCGCCGCGGTCGATGAGGAGGCTGTCCCTGCTGACGCGGTGGCGGCGGCGACGGCGGTGGCCGAGGACGCGGGCAAGACGGAGGCGGCGGAGGAGGCGACCGAGAAGGAGACTCCGGAGGTGGTGGCGGCGGAGCCGGTGGCGGAGCCGGTGGCAGTCCCAGACGCTGCCAAAGAGGAGGCGACGACCACAAAGGAGGAGACGGAGCCTGCCAAGCCTCTGTCGAAGAAGCAGCTGAAGAAGCTGCAGAAGAAGCGGGAGGCTGAAGCGGCTGCGGCGGCTGCGGCGGCTGCTGCGGCGGCTGCTGCCGTCACGGTTGCTGCCACCGGTACACAGGAGGAGGAGAGTGCCGACAAGAGTGTGCCGGAGGTGACACCTGAGAAGTCCGAGGTGCCAGAAGAGCGGGAAGTGAAGCCCGAGGTACCGGAGGAGAAGCTCGAGCTGGCAGAGAAGCCGGAGGAGGTCGAGAAGCCGGAGGAGGAGAAGCCGGAGGTGGCCGACAAGTCTGAGGAGAAGCCAGCGCAGTCAGAGTCTCTTCCCGAGACTGTCACGCCAAAGGACGCGGCGCCGGCTGAAGAGAAGCCGCAGGCCGACGCCCCCGCTGACACAACAGCCGCTCCCGAGACCAAGGAAGAGTCCGTGGAGCCCGCGAAGCCTCTGTCCAAGAAGCAACTCAAGAAGCTGCAGAAGAAGCGGGAGGCCGAAGCGGCGGCGGCTGCGGCGGCGGCTGCGGCGGCGGCTGCCTCTTCCGCTGTGGCAGATGCTGCCCCTGCCACACAGGAGGAAGAGAGCGTCGACAAGAGTGTGCCGGCCGAGGCGGCGATCGAGAAGACCGAGGTGCCGGAGGAGAAGCCTGCGGTGGAGGAGAAGCCGGCCGAGGAGCCTGAGGTGGTCGAGAAGCAGGAGGCGGAGAAGCCCGAGGTGGAGGAGAAGCAGGTGGTCGAGAAGTCTGATGTGGAGGAGCAGCCTGTGGTGGAGGAAAAGACTGAGGTGGAGGAGAAGCCAGCGCAACCGGAGGCTCTTTCGGAGGCCGTCACAACAGACGCGGCACCTGTCACCGAAGAGAAGCCGCAGGCCGACCTCCCTGCGGATGCGCCGACAGCGACCGAGGCGAAGGAAGAGACCGCGGAGCCTGCCAAGCCTCTTTCCAAGAAGCAGCTAAAGAAGCTGCAGAAGAAGCGCGAGGCAGAGGCAGCCGCAGCCGCAGCCGCCGCCTTTGCAGCCCCGGCTTCGACAGAAGAGAAGGATGCCACTCCCTCCACTGAGGCCGCTGAGCCATCGACGACTGCAACAGCACCAGACGACAAAGAGGCTGTTGTGGAGGCGGACCAGTTGCCGGCACCGAAGGAGGTCGATACGACGGAAGCAGTGACGGAAACAGCCGAGGCGACTGTGGTGCCAGAGACAGTCGAGGACGTTGCCCCGGCCGAGGACAAGGCGGCCGAGGAGGTTGTTGCGGCTGAGGCGGACAAGGCAGTCGATGTGGTGGCCGAGACGACGGAGGACGCGGCTGTTGTTGAGCAGCCTGCTGCGGCTGACGAGCAGACTGCGGCCGACGAGCAGACGGCGTCGGCAACCTCGAAGAAGAGCAAGAAGAAGAAGGACAAGAAGAAGAAGCAGGCCGACGCGGAGGCGACCACTGCCGCCGCCGAGGAGGTTACTCCCAAGGAGGTTGCCGTCGAGGAGACCACTCCCAAGAAGGCTGTCGAGGAGGCTGCCGCCGAGAAGGGTGCTGAAGCAGCTGCAGAGACTGCACCGACAGAGGCGATTTCAACTGATCCTGCGGTCGTCGAAGCCGCCGAGCCTGCCGTGGCCGCTGCCGAGCCCACAACAACGTTCGAGGCTGATCAGCCTGCCGATGTGGTGGAAGCGACACAGCCGGATGTGCTGCTGCCCACGGAGCAGCCGCCTGCGGAGGCCAACGAAACCGCCGAGGCTGCTCTGCCGACTAGCAAGAAGTCCAAGAAGAAGGCAAAGAAGGACAAGAAGGCCAAGGATGCGGCTGCGACGACTTTGGGCGAGCCTGCCGAGGCCACGGATGTGCCCGAAGTCGTTGAGCCCAAGGCAGCTGAGCCTGAAGCTGTCGAGGCGACCACTGCAAAAGACATCGAGACAACCGAGCCGGCTGAGACCGGCGAGTCTGCCAAAGTCATTGATGCTTCCGAGACAGCCGAGTCTCCTGCGGTGCCTGAGCCAGTTGAAGCAGTTGTCGCCGATGTGCCGGATGCGGCATCTGCCGAGGTGCCGGCGGACAGCACCAAGGAAGCCATCGAGACGGCTGCTGTTCCTGAGACCGCCGCTGCGGAGGACACCACCGCAGAAGCGCCAGTCGTGGCTGAGGAGGCGACGGAGGCGACGGGCAAGAAGGGCAAGAAGAAGAAGGCCAAGAAGGACAAGAAGGGCAAGGGCAAGCAGGAGGAAGATGCCGCGCCCGCTGCCGACGAGGCTGCCGAATCGTCCAAGGCAGTGGAGTCTGTCGAGCCTGCCGAGCCCGTTGAGCCTGTCGAGGCCGTTGAGCCTGTTGAGGCCGTTGAGCCTGCCGAGACAGTGGAGGCCGAGCCCACTCAGACTCGGGAGGTGACCGTCGAGCCCGTGGCAGTCGAGACCGCGGAGACTGTCGAAGCTGTCAAGACTGTTGAGCCTATCGAGTCTGCCGAGTCTGCCAAGGCAGCTGAGGCAGATGAGACTACTCAGCCCCTCGAGATCGCTGAGCCCACCGAGTCTGCTCAATCCCGCGAAGTCGTTGATACCACTGAACCCGCCAAGCCCGAGCTGGTCGAGACGGTCGAGCCGGCTGTCAGCGAGCCCGAGCCTGCTAAAGAGGAGGACAACGATGCCTCGGCAACCACGAAGAAGGGCAAAAAGAAGAAGAAGGAAAAGAAGGCCAAGGGCAAGCAGGCTGCAGGCAACGACGACAGTGCATCCACGGCCGAGGCCCCGGTGGAGACGGCCGAGCCGGTCGCGGTTCCAGAGACCGAGCCAACCGCGCCGGTCGAGGCTGTCCAAGACACAACGACACCCGAGACCACTGCCGACCCCCCCAAAGACGACCAGCCGGTCCTCCCGGCCGACAAGGAAGACCAGGCCGCGCCGACAGCCACTCCGGCAGTTGAGCCTACACCGGAGCCCGCTTCGACGGCAACGCCTGCAGAGGACGAGGCAGAGCCTGCAGGCGGCTCGCGGAAGAAGGGCAGCAAGAAGCGCAAGGGTTCGCGCGTGTCTTTTGCCCTGGACGAGGCGTCGCAGCAGCAGGCAGAGGCAGAGGCGGAGCCAGAGCAAGAGGCAAAGTCAGCTGAACTGGTGACCGAGAAGGAGCAGCCGGCGGAAGAGGAGCCGAAGCCTGCCGTTCCGCCTGAGTCCGAGGACCAGACACAGACAGTTGACGCGTCTTTGCCCGAGCCCGAGACCGCGATGGCACCGGAGATCGAATCGACAGATGCTCAAGAGCGCGATGCTGCCCCGACTGCGCCCGCCAAGGAGAGCACTTCCGTGAGCCAGCCCGCACCCGCAGACGAAGCACCCAAGAAGTCTGGCGGCATGTGGTCCTACTGGTCCGGCAAGCTCCTCGGCTCGGCGGCAGTTTCCGCCGTCGCAGCCGCCGTTGCAAAGGAGGTGGCACCGGCGTTGTCGCAGACATCCAAGGCACCCGAGGATACCAAGGTGTCTGAGGCAGAGGCACCTGTCCAGAGTGAGCGAGAGCCAGCTGCAGAGGCGCCGACAGCCGAGCCTTCTGTGGTCGTGGAGGAGCCCGAGTCCAAGGCAATGGAGGCACCAGCTGTGGACGACGTCAAGCCTGAGCCGGCGGAAACCACAGCAACAGAGACACCGGCAACGGAGGAGCCGGCAAAGGAACCGGCAGTGGAGGCACCAGAGACGGAGACGCCGGCAGTGGTTGAGCCGACGGAAGACGCGTCCAAAGCACTGGATGTGGCTCAGCCGGCAGACGTGTTGCCCGCGCAAGACGAGGCTCAGCCTGAAGAGCCAGCGCCAGCTGCGGCCCCTGAGGCCGGCGAGAGCTCTACAGACGTCGTGGAGCCGGTGTCGGCGAAGAGCAAGAAGAAGGACAAGAAGAAGAAGGGCAAGAAGGGGAAGGGTGCGGCCAGCGAGGCCGAGGCGGAGCCGTCGACGGAAGCCGCCGCGGCCGATGTGCCTGCCAAGGGCGAGACGAGCGAGCGGGAAGCGGTGCCGGAGGTCGTTGCGACTGTCGCCGACACGGAGACGCCCCGCGATGAGCTTGTGCCCGAGGCGAAGGAGGCTGTCCCGGAGCCGACAGTGGCAGAGGAGGTGAAAGAGGCTGTCCCGGAGTCGACCGTGGCGGAGGAGACGACCACCGCCAAGGAGACGACTACGGACACGGCTGTGGAAGCCGACGCCCCCCGCGATGCCGAGCAGCCAACTGCAGAGGAGACGACAACACTGGACACGCCTGCCGCTGTGGACGAACCCGTCGACACGCCGGAAGCCCCCAAGGCCAAGTCCGAGGAGCCCGAGGTGGCAAAGGATGCCGTCGTGACCGAGGCGCCCAGCCAGCCCGACGAAGCAGCACCCACGACCCCTTCGAAGAAGAGCAAGAAGAAGAAGGGCAAAAAGGGCCGCAGCGCACAGGGCTCCGAAGACACCACGGCCGTTTCGACCGAGGCGGTTTCGTCTGGCCTGTCTGGCCCGTCTGACCAAGCAACCGCTGCGCCGGAGGTGCCGACCACAGAGGCAGTTCAAAAAGAGGCGGATGCGCCCACCGCGGCCACTGCCCGAGAGGGCGCAGTGGAGGACACTAACGTCGTTGTTCAAGAGCAAGTGGAGGCCCCGGGCGTGGACGCGGTTCAAGAGAAGGATGTTCATGTTACTGACGTTGACCAAGAGGAGGGCAAGCCAGCCGTGGACGCTCCAGAAGAGGTTGAGGCCCTGCCGGTGGAGGCACCGACGGCAGCAGTTGCGGCAGCCGACGCCCAGACGACAACCACTGACACCAGCCCGGTTTCCGGCGACGTTCCTGCTGAGGCGACTGAGGCAGCCGAGCCTGCTGCGGCGGCCGAGCCTGCTGCGGCGGCCGAGGCGGCTCCGGTCGAGGAGGAACCGGTCGTCCATGCTAACCCTGACACATCCTCCATCGAGACACCCGCCGTGGAGGCATCACCGGCCGAGGTCGTCGAAGAGCGCACCGCAGAGGAGCCCACTCCGGAGGAGTCCACCTCGGAGGCGCCCGCCCCGGAAGCGCCCGCCCCGGAAGCGCTTGCTGCTGCTGATGCCGCTGCCGCGGAGCCGCCCAGCGAGTCCCCGTCGGCCGAGACTGCCGAGCCCGCCGAGACCCCCAAGAAAGGCAAGAAGAGCAAGAAAGACAAGAAGAAGGACAAGAAGAAGAAAACTGCTCTTGCCGACGAGGGAGAGGCGCCGGCAGCAGAGACCTCGCCGGCAGACAAGGAAGCAACGGAGACGCCGGCCGCAGAGACCCAAGAAAAGGATGAGGGGGCGGCCGCGGTCGCCGACGACACCCCTGCGGCCGACGTCACCGTCACCGCCGACGTGCCTGGCGAGGTCCCTGCCGTGGAGGAAGAGGCAGAGCCCAAGGACAAAGCGCCCGAGGCCGTGCACAGCGACGAGACAACCGCTGCTGCCGGCCTTGTCCTTGGCGGTGCCGCTGCCGCTGCCACCGCTGCTGCGCTCTTGTCGTCCGACGAGACCAAGCCCCAGGACGATGTGACTACGGAGAGCACCAAGGAGACGGCGCCGGCGGAGGAGAAGACCGAGGCTGCAGAGACCGCAGAGGCGCCACTCGAGAACCTGGAGACGGTCGACACAACCAGCAACGACAAGGCAGCCGACACACCAAAGGAAGACATTCCCACTGCCGAGCCGGCGGTGGCCGAAGCTGCCGAGCCGGCACCGTCGACGCGCAAGCTGTCCAAGAAGGAGCGGCGTGCAGCCAAGAACAAGAAGAAGGCAGAGGACGAGTCTGCTACTGCGCCAGTGGAGGTCGTTGAGCCAGCGGTTGAGCCAGCGGTTGAGCCGGTTGCCGTGCCAGTCGAGGAGCAGACGATCAAAGCTCCTGCGGAGTCCGAGTCAAAGGATGCATCGCTTCCTGAGCCCACCGAGCAGACGAGCACAACTGAGGCCGCTGGGCCCGCTGTGGTGGACGTTGATACAACAAAAGAAGCGGAAACAGAAGCGGCAGCAGTCGACAAGGACATGACCGACAAGGACATTAGCACTGCCGCTGTCGACACCGAGACCACTGAGCCAGCCAGCACCGAACAGGCCATTGCTGAACCCGCCACCACCGAGGCCACCACCGAGCCCGCTGAGGCAGCCGACACGCTCTCGCGCAAAAAGTCCAAGAAAGAGAAGCGCAAGAAGAAGAAGACTGCGGTGGAGGAGGCCGAGAGCGCCAAGCAGGCTGCGGAGCCTGTTGTCGAGGTTTCTGGGCCTGCTGAACCTGCTGAGCCTGCTAAGCCTGCTGAGCCTGCTGAGCCAGCCGAGCCAGCTGTTGAGGCTGTTACTGAGCCTGCTGAGCCAGCTGAGCCTGCTACCGAGCCTGCCACCGAACCTGCCACCGAACCTGCCACCAAACCTGCCACCGAACCTGCCACCGAGCCTGCCACTGAACCCGCCGCCGAGCCCATCGCGGAGAGCCTGCCTGAAGCTGCCGAGGCCACCCCCAATGTCATTGCTGAAATCGCTCCCGAGGCCAAGGTTAGTATCATTGACGTGGACTCGCTACTGTGACAGCGACGCTGACCAACGACTAGTCGGAGACAAGAGACATTACCGAAGCTGTGCCGGCGGCCGACAGCGTCGGTACTCCGGTAGCCGAGGCCGCTGCGGCTGCGACAGAAGCCGCCGCGACCGACGCCGGCGCTGCAGCCGACGACTCCGCACCGAGCACGCGCAAGCTGTCCAAGAAGGAGAAGCGCGCTGCGAAGAACAAGAAGAAGGCCCAGCCGTCGGATGACGATGCGGGTGCCTCCAAGGAGATTGCGGAGCCTGCGGTCGAGACTGCAGCCACGCCTGCCACAGAGCCTGTCGCCGAGCCTGTCGCCGAGCCTGTCGACGAATCCGCTGCCGAGCCTGCTGTTGAACCTACAGTCGAACCTGCGGCCGAGCCCATCACGGAGCCCACGGAGCCTGCTACGGAATCTGCCGTCGAGCCTACGATCGAGCTCGCTGCTGAGACAACCACCGAACCAACTGCAGAGGCTGCTCTAGAGGTGCCTGCTGAAGAGGCCGTCACTGAAGCCGCTGCCGAGACTAGTGCAGCGGGCACCAGCAAGGAGGTCGTCGACAGCGCCGCGGATGTGGCCACTCCCGAGGTGGTTGCCGAAAAGGGTGTCGATGCAGCAGACGATCCAGCCACGCCCACTCGCAAGCTGTCCAAGAAAGAGAGGCGGGCGGCAAAGAACAAGAAGAAGACATTGGCGGACGACGACGAGAGCACCCCGAAGACGGTTACTGAGTCTGTGGAGCCAGCCCTCGAGCCTGTTGTCGAGTCTACTGCCGAGTCTGCCGTCGAGCCCGTGGTCGAGGCTGTGGTGGAACCAGCCGCCGAGCCTGTCGTCGAGCCTGTCGTCGAGCCTGTCGCCGAGCCCGTCGTCGAGCCTGTCGTCGAGCCTGTCGTCGAGCCTGTCGTCGAGCCTGTCGTCGAGCCTGTCGTCGAGGCAGTCGCCGAATCGACCGTTGAGCCTGCAGTTGAGCCTACGGTTGAAGCAACTACCCAACCGACGACAGAGCCTCCTGCAGAGGAAGTCCCGGCCGTCAAAGCTGTCACGGAAGCGGTTGCTGAGACTGCTGGTGCCGCTGATGTTGCTCCTGTCGTTGAAGCAGCGGATACCGCTGTTGGAGACGAGTCGGCATCGCCCCCGCGCAAGCTATCCAAGAAGGAGAGGCGGGCAGCCAAGAACAAGAAGGCACAGCCGTCGGCCGATGACAACGAGAGCACCTCCAAGGCGGCCACTGAGTCTGCGGCTGAGCCTTCCGTCGAGCCGACCGAGCCAACAACTGAGCCGCCGACTGAGCCAACGAGCGAGCTACCAACTGAGGCTGCTGCCGAGGCACCGACTGAAACAGTCACCGAAGCAATCACGGAGCCAACCCCTGAGCCGGCCCCTGAGACAGTCGCCGAGTCCACCACGGAGCCGACCGTTGAACCAATCGCGGATGCTGCTTCGGAGGATGCACCGAAGGACACTGAGACAGCCCCCGAAGCTGCCGCTGACAAGAACAAGGAGGATACGGCCCGGGAGGTTATCGCAGGTGCCGCTGAAGCAGACACGCCGGCGGAGCCGGCCGTGGTGGCTGCCGAGACCGAAGACACTTTGACACCGGTAACGCGCAAGATGTCCAAGAAGGAGAAGCGGGCGGCCAAGAACAAGAAAAAGGCCCAGCCATCTCCGGAGGACGAGGCTGAGGGCTCTTCCAAGCCTACTGTTGAGTCCATTGCCGAGCCTGCTGTTGAGCCTACTGCTGAGCCTGCTGTTGAGCCTGTTGTTGAGCCTGCTGCTGAGCCTGCTGTTGAGCCTGCTGTTGAGCCTGTTGTTGAGCCAGCTACTGAGATTGCCAACGAGCAGGCAGCAGAAGCTCCCACTGAGCCTGCCACCGAGACTGGAGTCGAGACTGCTGCTGTCGCTGCCTCTGCAGAGGATGCTCCCAAAGACACTGTCGAGGCTGAGGCTGTTACCGAAGCCACGGCTGAGGCAAGCACAGCGGACGCGGCCAGAGAGGTGGCAGTGGCTGCCGTTGATGCGGAGCCCGTTCAAGAGCTGGCGGTGCTGGCTGCCGAGGCAGCCCCAGAGGTTCCTGTGGCCGAATCTTCAGCTGCCGAGATTGCCGAAACGGCGGATGCTGGTTCTCCGCTCATGCGCAAGAAATCGAAAAAGGAGAAGCGTGCCGCCAAGAACAAGAAAAAGGCTGAGCCATCCCCAGAGGACGAGGCCGAGAGCACCTCCAAGTCGATTGTCGATGCTCCTGCTGAGCCAATCACGGAGCCTGCCACGGAGCCTGTCACGGAGCCTGCCACAGAACCTGTACCAGAGGTGACTACAGAGGCTACCGGCGCCGCAGAGACTGCAGAGGCCGCGCCAAAGGACGTTGTTGACGCTGCCGTCGAGCCAACCACAGACGATGCGGCTAAGGCGGTGGTTGATGTGGACGCTTCAACCAAGCCAGCAGTGTTGGTTCCCGAGGCTGAGCCAGTGGTCGCCGTTGTCGATGCTTCGCCGGCTGAAGCCAGTGTGGCAGTGGATGCTGGCGCCGGAGACGACACGTTTTCACCGCCCACGCGCAAGCTATCGAAGAAGGAGAAGCGTGCTGCCAAGAACAAGAAATCGACACCGACATGGCCCGACGAGGCGGAGACCACTAAAGAGCCCATTGTTGAAGACGCTGCAGAGGGCGCCTCGAAGATGATTGATGAGCCTGTGGTGGAGATTGCGGCCGAGCCAGCGGCAGAAACGACGGAGGTGGCGAAGGAGACAGACGCCGCAGCCACTGTTGACGAAACTCCCATCCAAGTCGCTCTTGAGGACACACCCATGGTGGAGGCCACTATACCACAGGTGCCCGACGAAGATGTCTCGCAAACCAAGGCGGCCGAGGATGGACAGGAGACAGTCACGGCCAGCAGTGAGCCATCTGCGGCAGTCGAGGCTCCGGCAGTCGAAGCCAGTGTTCAAGAGGAGGAATCTTCAGCTGTTGCTCGCAAGCTGTCGAAGAAGGAAAAGCGTGCCTCCAAGGGCAAGAAGAAGGCACAGCCGACCTCTGACGATGTTGAGACCGCCGAGCCCATCACTGCACCCACTGCCGAGCCTGTCACGGAGGAGGCAGAGGCTGTCGCCACGAAGGATGACACTGAGGCTGCTGCTGGTATCCCGGATTCGACAAACGCCAGGGAACTGCAGGTGGCCGCTGAGGAACCTGAGCAGACCAAGGCCGAGCTTGTGCAGACAGCACCAACCGACGCAACACCCACCGAAGTCGTGGAGACGCCACCAGTCGATGAGATTCTCACCAAAGCGGTCGAGACGCCAACGGAGACCCCTGCCGAAGACGACGACTTTGCATCGCTTACTCGCAAAAAGTCAAAGAAGGAGAAGCGTTCCAAGGGCAAGAAGAAGGAGCTTTCGGCCTCCGAAGAGGTGGAAACTGCTGGACCCAGTGCCGTGCCAGTCACAGAAGATGCAACCAAGGCTGTGGTCGTTGAGGATGAGACCACTGAGGCCGCTGTGAAGGACATGGCCACCGAGGCCGCTACTGCCGTCGATCCGGACTCGACAATTACTACGGAACAGCCAGTGGCGGCTGAGGAGCCCGTGGAGCTCGCGGGCACCAAGATGGCCGAGGAGATTGTGCCGACAACGACAACCGACGAGGCACCGACCGAGGCCGTGGAGACACCAGCAGACGCTCCTGTCGAAGAAGGTCTTGCGCCCATCACACGCAAGGCGTCTAAGAAGGAAAAGTCTTCCAAGAAAAAGAAGAAGGCACTCTCGGCATGGCCTGATGAGGTTGAGACTACTGGGGCTGAGTCAAGCGCCGCACCGGCAGCCGAAACCGCAACAGAGGATGCAGCCGTTGTTGCTACGACAAAGGACGAGGCTGCGGAACCCGCTGCAACTCTTGACACAGACATGACCGACATTGTCAAGCAGCCAGTGGAGACTGAGGAAGCCAAGGTTGAGGAGCAGACCGAGGCCAAGGGGCAGCTTGAGGCCGAGGAGCCGATGGTGGTTGAGAAGACGGCAGAGGTCGAGCAACTTCCAGAGGTCAACGCGCCTGGCGAGGCTATGCAGATCGATGCAGTGGATGCGGCGCCGGCCGAAGTCGTCGCGAGTGGAGCAGATGCAGACGACGTTGAACCGATTGCGGAGAAGGTGTCCAAGAAGGACAAGAAGGAGAAGAAGGAGAAGAAGGAGAAAAAGGAAAAGAAGAGCAAGAAGGGCAAGAGCAAGGAGAAGAGCCAGGACGAGCCGGCGGAGACAGAGGATGCGGCCGAGGCGCCCGGGGCTGAGGTTGCGCAGACACGAGAGATGGAGGCAGAGCCTGTGGCCGAGCCTGTGGAAGAACCAGTGGCGGAGACGGGTTTGCTGGCGGCAGCGGCAGCGGCAACGGCTGCAGCTGCGGCAGCAGTGTTTGGTGCTGCGGACAAGAAGCCAGAACCGGAGTCGGAGACCAAGGAAGTCGCAGAGGTCCGCGCGCCTGAACCGGAGCCGGAGACGACAAAAGCCAAGGAGCCAGAGGTGGTCGAGCAGCCGGTGGTTGTTCCTGAGGAGACAAAAGAGGTGGTGATGGAGAAGGAGGTGCACGAGGAGGTGAAGGAGCCAAAGCTGAAAGAACCAGAAGCGATGATGGACGAAGCAACAACACCAATGGAGAGTGCAGAACAGCCGGAAGAGGACACAGAGGCTGTGGCTGCGGCACTGACACCCAAGAAGGAGAAGAAGGAGAAGAAGGAAAAGAAGGAGAAGAAAGAGAAGAAGGAGAAGAAGGAGAAGAAGGAGAAAAAGGAGAAGAAGGGGAAGAAGACGAAGGAGACGGAGCCAACGGATGTGGCCATGGACGAAGACGAAGCCGGACCAGCGGCAACGGTTCAGCAAGACGACCAGCTCGTTGACGAGACTCTGCCGGAGCTGCGCGAGGTGCCTGCCCTGGCAGCAGAGCCAGCTGTCGTGAAGCCCGATCCAGAAGCCAACACGACGGATCTGGACATGGACATGCTGGACATCTCGGAAGCCGACGCACAAGCCCTCATCGAGTCGATCGAGGCGACGGAGAGGGCTACGACCGCCGCACGTCCAGAATCGCCTCCGCCGCCGTCGGAGAAAAAGACAAAGCGGCAGCGGGGCACGCTGCAGTCGTATCTGGACGTGACATCGGATGCGCGGTCGCTGCTGCCAGAGGAGAAGAAGGAAGAGGCTGTTGAGAAGGCGACACCGGTCTCCGGGACGACGACGGCAGCAGTGGTAGCGGCGGCTACGGCGGCAGCGGCGGCGGCAGTGGCACACGCCATGGACAAGGAGCCGAGCCGGGATGCGCCGCTGGAGTCGTCTGGCGAAGCTTTGCTCTCCGACAAGCCAAAGGAGCTGAGCATCGACGAGACAGCTGTCGCGGACACGGCAGCGCCAGCTCTCCTTGGTACGACATCGCCAGCCACAAGCTTCTACGGGCTGATGACGCGGCGGGAGACGGACATCTTTGAGCGCGAGGGCCACGTGCCCAAGCTGCTGCCGGTCGAGAGTTTTGGACCGACTGCGGACGAGCCGCTGCCGGATGTTGCAGGGCCGTCAACGATGGACGTCGAAGAGGTGGTGACCAAGAAGGCGGCCGAGCCGGCGAAGGAGGAGACCAAGAAAGCGGCCGAGCCGGTGAAGGAGAAGACCAAGAAAGTGGCTGAGCCGGTGAAGGAGAAGACCAAGAAAGTGGCTGAGCCGGTGAAGGAGAAGACCAAGAAAGTGGCTGAGCCGGTGAAGGAGAAGAAGACCAAGAAGAGCAAGGACAAGAAGAAGGTGGCCGACAATACCGTGGAGGCGATGGAGGTGGACGACGACGGCAGCAGCCTGCGCACTGCCGAAGAGGACGGGGAGGACGAGAACGGCCGTCTCGGTGGCACGCATCTGGCCGACGTGCCGAGCAAGGCAGCGGAGATGGAGGTCGACACGGGCTTCGCCAGGGGTGTCAAGGATGTCAAGGACGACACCGAGGACCTGGAGAGCCCGATTCTCGGGCGGCGCGACTCGGACAAGCTGCGGCAGACGCCTCTTCTCAACAAGGCCACGCGGGCCAAGGCGGCGACGATCAAAGACAAGGAGACGCAGCTCGAGGGGGCTGCCACGCGCGACCCGACGACGCCACGGGCAGCGGTCGACGACCGGCTCCGAGGCCCGGTGCTGGCGTCGCCGCACGTCGATCCACTGGCGTGGACCCCTGAGCCGGCGAAGCGCATGTCGCCCGAGCGGACGCACCGCGACGACTACGACTACCGCACACCCACGCGCGGCCTCACCGCGTCGCCGTCGCTGGCGCCCGAGACCATTGGCGTCGCCGTTGTGGCGGCTGCAGCCGCGGCAGCGCCCAAGCTGCACCCGTCGCTGGGGCACAAGTCGAGCACGGGCGACCTGCGGCGGTCGCCGTCGAGCATCCTTGCGCCGGTGCTCGAGGAGACAAACGAGGACGACAACAGCCACCGCGCGGCGCGGGAGGTGCGGGAGGTGCGGGAGAAGCACGACAGACACAGTCGCCTGTCCGAGCCGCGGCAACGACACCGGTCCACGACGCCGCCGGACGCGAACCGGGACAGCGGCTTCTCCGAGGACCGGACGTCGGGCCACTGGGACCCGCAGAAGCAGCGCGACAGCGGCGTGCACATGGCCGGGCCGGAGTCGGCGCGGTCTTCGCGGAGGGTGTCCGGACACCGGCCGGTGACGCCGGAAAACAAGATGCACGCGGACACCGACGCAGCCCACGCAGCCCAAGCTACCCACGCTACAGAAGGCCACGACAGACGGTCTGCCTACCGGGATGCTGGACTCGCAGCCGGCGTGCCCCCGGCGCTCCGATCCCACGCCGGCACGGGGCCGGACGCAACGGCGCGCAGCCTGTCCGACAGCACGCACGGCACAGGACGCGATCTGCGGCGCGTGTCCTCGCCGCTGACGGGGGGTGCGCCGACAACAGCCGCGGCAGCGCTGGCACCGCAGCTCCAGGCACGGCGGTCCATCTCCAACACGAGCCTGCAGCGGCAGCGGACGCCCGACCCACTCTACCTCGGCAGTGCGCGGCGGCCTGAGAGTCCGGGCATCAACAGGGCGTTTTCGTCGACCCCACCTCTGCGGCGAGTGGATCGGCGGGTGAGCGGGGACTTGCGGTCGCTCAGCCAACGGAGTCAGGGTGACTTGGCGGGTGGGTCCGCAAAACGGGCTACGGCTAGCGCGGCGCCGCCACCAGGGCAGCCGCATTCCTCGCTGACCGCCGCCCCTCCTTTTTCTGCCAAAGACAACAAAAAAGCAGACGAGGGCCACCCACGGCTGCAACACCACCACGACGACGACACCGACGCCAGCGCCAGTGCCAGCGCCAACGCGAGCAGCCGAGACATTATCGGTGCGGGCAGCACCAGCAGCACACGCAGCGTTCCCGTTGCCAATGAAGGCCGCGTGCGCGAGCGGGGTGGAATGACGGACGTTTACGTGAGTTGTTTTCCATCACCCTCCTTTCTTTCTTTTCTTGATCATCATCGTTTTAGCCACATCACTGACCATTTTTCCAGGATGGCTTTGGCGAGGGCCGCATCGGCTCGCCTCGGTCTCCGACACGGCCACACAGCATGCGGCGGCGACAGAGCATGCAGGTGCTTGAGTTGGAGAACCGGGTCGAGCAGCTGATGGCGGACAACCGGGCGCTGCTGGAGGCGGCGGCGCAGCGCGAGCAGTCGGGCGGCCGGCGGTCGGCCGGCGCGCTGGCCGAGCGCGACGGGCAGATTGAGGCGCTGAAGCGGTCGCTCGAGTTCCTGCAGAAGGAGGTCAAGCGGCTGACCGAGGTCAACGAGGGCCTGCAGTCGGCCATCAGCACGTCGGCCATGCAGCACAACGACCGGCTGCGGCAGCTGGAGTCTGAGCAGGCCGCGGCCGTGCAGGAGGCGCGGGCGGCCAACTCGGCGCGCGAGGCGCACGAGGCCCGCGGGCGGCAGCTGACGCAGCAACTGGCAGACAAGGACGCGGCGCTCGCCCAGCGCGATGCCGAGATTGCCGGGCTGCAGGTGCAGCTGGAGGCGGCACAGGCCGAGATCCGGGCGATGCAGGCCAAGCTGGCGGCGTCGTTGCCGGCGGACGGGGCATCGGAGATCCTGCGGATCCAGGACGTCGACTACTTTGACCGGCGCTGCCAGCAGCTGTGCGCACACGTGCAGCAGTGGGTGCTGCGCTTCAGCAAGTACTCGGACCTGCGGGCGTGCCGGCTGACGCGCGAGATCAGCGACGAGAAGATTGTGGACCGGCTGGACAACGCAGTGCTGGACGGGTCCGACGTCGACACGTACCTGCGCGACCGGGTGCTGCGGCGCGACGTGTTTGTGGCGATGACAATGGCGATGATCTGGGAGTTTGTCTTTACGCGCTACCTGTTTGGCATGAACCGCGAGCAGCGCCAGAAGATCAAGTCGCTGGAGAAGGCGCTGCTGGAGATCGGGCCGGTCGCCGCGGTGCGGCAGTGGCGCGCCGTCACGCTGACGCTGCTGCTGCGCCAGCCGGGCTTTGCCGCGCAGCGCGACGAGGACACGGAGGCGGTCGTGCAGACGATTGTGCAGACGCTGAGCGTGATCCTTCCGCCGCCGACGGCGCGCGAGGAGGTGATCGAGGCGCAGCTGCGCCGCGTCGTGCGCGAGGCCGTCGACCTGTCGATCGAGATGCGCTGCCAGCGCGCCGAGTACACGATGTTGCCGCCGCTGCAGCCCGAGTACGACGCCAACGGCGAGCTGGTCGAGACGGTCGCCTTCAACCCGGAGCTGATGCGCGACCGCAGCCAAGACTCGACCGGCAGCGACGGCGGCGACATGGCCGGCACGCCCGTCCGCATGGTGCTCTTCCCGCTGGTGGTCAAGAAGGGCGACGACATGGGCCGCGGCGACGACGAGATCGTCGTGTGCCCGGCGCACGTACTCACCGTCGCAACGGCGGCGGCAGCAGCGGCGGCGGCCGCAGCCGGCTCGTCGCGCCGGCCCGTGTCGCAGGCCACCTCGCGGATGCCGGACCCGGAAAGCCCGACACACCACATGCGGCACCGCATGATGACGCCGGCGTCCGAGGCGGGCGGCGCCAGCCTGGGGGTGTCGGCGGCGAACCGCAGCACGATCAGCATGGCCATGCCCGATGCGCCGGAGATGAGCGAGGCCCAGTACCTGGAGGGCGGGATCTAATGGGTTTGACTTGGGATGATATTTTGGATTTTGGATTTTGGATCTCGGATGTTTATGCCACCTACGAGTGCTTCTGTTTTGGATCTACCGGACATGTTTTGTTATACTGTGTTTTCCTACTTTCTTTCTCTTGTTTCTTTTCTTTTCTTTTTCTTTCTTTTCTCTCTCTATCTAGTTTCCTCAATTTGTCACGACTTATGCTAGTTCAACTCCTCTCCATGTCCCTTGTCTATCTTGCTTTTTTTTTTTCGTCGGCGACCAGCCTCTCTTGCTCATTTATCTGAGGGAGCCGAGGGAGGGCCTTGTTGTTGCACAAGTTTTGTTTTCTTCCTTTTTTTTCTGCCTCGCCTGCACCGCTCTCTGTCACCCGCGGCGTCTTCCGCCTGTACGGAGTACACGTCCCGTGCATCGCTGGCCATCTCTGTGCGTCCCCTTGTGCGCCCGGTTGTGCAACACTCGGTTGTCTGGAGCTATTGGGGGCTGCTCTGGTCTGTCCAGGGGGGGTGCACTCCCGGGACCCAGGAGGGGGGGTGATCTGGCGTGATCGTGTCAGCCACCCTTACACAAGCAAGCACAAGCAAGAGGAAGGCGGTGGCGAGGAAGGCGAGCAGGGCGGCGCCAGACGGCTCGACGGCAAAGGCGGCGAGCAAGCAGCAAGAGAGAGGAGGCACGTCCCCACTGCGCTTTCCCGCACCGGGCAAGCCCCCGGTCCCTGGCGCAGACGCTAGCGCTGGCCAGTTTCCGGGCGTGGTGGCGCCGCACCCTTTTTCCTTGCGAGCCCGGGTTGTTTTTTCCCTTTTTTTTTCACGTTTGTTTTCCCTCGGAGCCGGTCGCTGCACGAACAAAGAGAACCTTTGGGACCGATCGACGCCAGCGCGCCGGACGCGCCTTCCTGCGGCCTGATCATGGCGTGGTGTGTGCGCTCTTTTTTGCTGTTTTTGGCTGTTTCCCTCTTTCCTTCGTTTTGTTTTTGGCCGTGAGATCGGCCGACGGCAGGCGCGCGCGCGCGCGGTGCGCGTTGTCGGCTCCGTACCGCCCACCGCAAGGGGAAGGAGCTACGACGGAGGGGCTCCGTAAAAGGACAGCGCACACGCGCGCGACACGAGGCCCCCGCCGCGGCCGGCTGCTCTTACGAGGGGGCTGCTTCCTGGTTTGTTGGTTGTGGCCGTAGTTGGACCGGCCGTCCCGTCGCGCCTTCCTCGCTTGTGCGCCGTTCGACACGCCGTCCGGGCTCCTGTCCGTAGAGAGAAGAGGCAGAAGAGGCAGACGAGGGAGCAGCAAAGGGGGGGGCCGGCGATCCATCGTGCGCTGCTCCTTCCCGCGCGCTTCCATCCTCCTTTGTGCTTTTGCCCTTGCCCGTCGCGGGACGACGCACTGCGCGGTCCTTCTTTCAGCGGCTGGGTGCAGCGGTGCTCCCGTCCCCCCGTCCCCCCCCCCCCCAGTCGCCCCTCTCCCTCCTCCTACGGAGTAATCTTGCCCCCTGGCCCCATTTTCCGTCGCCATCGCATCGTACTCCGTACTTTCCGTCTTCCCGTGTTGCCATCGCAAGATACTCCTGGCCCCCAACCCAACCAAATCGGCGGGCGCAAATTCCGCCCCCAAACCCGCCAGGGCGACGGACGACGCTAAAACTAAAAACGACGCCCTCTGGCGCACGGCGAACCGGGCGCCCGCCCGCCGCCGCCGCCGCCGCGCGCGCCCACTACACACCCCCTAGCCTGACACTGACAGGCCCCCTCTTTGGGTCGAGTCTGTTTTTTTTTTGTTGTTTTTTTTTTTGTCCCTGCGTCCGCCATCTGCGCCGATCGACCGCCTCCTCTCACTTCTCCCCCCCCCCCCTCTCCCCGTCCTCTGGGTCTCGAGAGTGCGTGCTTGTTTACCGCCCGTGCGGAGCAGGTAGGTGCGCAAGGCTAGCGCCTTCCCTCTCTGGACTGTTTTGTCTTTTATTTTGCTCCATAGCGGCTTCCCTGCCGGGTCACTCCGTAAGAACGAGACAGACAGAGAGAGAGAGAGCGGGTTCTTTCCCTGGCCTCAATTGTGCCTCGGTGGACCGGGGGGGGGGGGGGGGGCGGGGGC
>JADHKF010000003.1:441476-543108 GCA_019925685.1 Ceratocystiopsis sp. VPRI43766 | reverse complement strand
CCTTCGGCCCTTCTGCCCCCCTCAACCCCCCCCCCCCCCCCCCCCCCCCCCTTCCCCTCTTTCTCACTCCCAAATCTCTTTATCTATCTGGATCTCGCCCTGTTTTATATTTTTTTGCATTTTTCTCTTTTTGTCTTGCATTCCTTTTTCCTGTCCTCCCTTCTTACTCCGCGTTTTTTCTCAATCGCTCCAGTCCCTTTTTCGCCAGTCCCGTCTCCCGATCGGCCGGACCTGCCGTGCCCGCCTCGCTACCAGACCGGCCGTCTCTGAGACAGCTGACACCTGAGCTTGGACAGACTTGTCTCATTTTCCGTCCTTTTCCGTTCCAAGCTGCCCAGTCTCCCAGGACGTTTCGTTCCTCCTTTTTCTTTTTTTTTTTGAACGCGCCGCAGCAACGGGGGGTTTCCTGGGCTGCTCGATCGTTTCGGCCTCTCTCACGCTCGCTCGCTCCTCTTGTTGTCTCCGGTTTTGCCTGCCCCGCCTCTCTGGGTCGGCTCCCACACACCCACCGCCGCCACCAAACCCACCGCTGCCACCACCAACATCCACCACCACTACCTCCCTCTCTCCCTCTCTCCCACCACGACCACCCCCCCCCCTCCCAAAAAAAAAAACATCCGCACGCAAGAAACCGACAGACGCGTCCGCGATAACGGCAAAAACGCAAAAAAGGGGAACAGGGAAAAACAGACAAGACCCACTCCGTGCCCTGATTTGCCGGCGGGATTGCTTAGCGGCCGACCGTTCTTCACCCAAATCTGCAACAAAGTCCGTGGTCCCACGGGGTAGAAGGGGGAACCTCCTTGAACCACAAAACCCAAGCCCGGCGTCGCCGCCGAACACACGTCTCTCCCACCCTTGCTGTTCCTCTCCCCTCTCCCCCCTCTTTCCCTCTCTTCCATCTTCCGCCTCCCGCCTCGGCTTGTGTCTTTTTTCCCTAGAATTACGAGCTCGCGTTGGGTGGCGCTAAACGGCGCCGAACCGCAGAAGAGAAAGAAAGAAACACGAGAAAAAGCGACGCCGCTTACCCCCCCCCCTCTTCTCTCTCTCCGCCCCGCGCCGCCGGTAAGCCTTGTCACCGACATTTGGTTTACTGTGCCACCGCAACCGCAACCGCAACCGCAGCCCGCCACGATGAACTCGCATCTGTATCCGCAGCGGTCCCAGCAACCACCGCCCAGCATGCCCCACGATATGCGCGGCCAGCAGCTCTCAGCCCTCGGCAGCCAGTCCACCTACCCTCCGCATCACCAGCAGGCACGGCACCCGCAGCACCACCAGCCGCCGCCGCCGCCGCCGCCGCCACCGCCGCCGATGGCACAACACCCTTACCATTCTACCCAACTCCCGCCAATTAACCTCCAGCCGCCGACAGGATATTCCGACCCGTATCATCAGCATCATTCCCAGCATCCCCAGCACGGCCAGCAGCAGCAGCACCCGCAGCCGCATCCGCAGCAACACCCGCAGCAGCACCATGTCCAGCAGCAGCACCCGCAGCAGCACCCGCAGCAGCATCACACTCAGCAGCAGCAGCACCACCAGGCACAACACCCCCAGTCGCAACACCTCCCGCCCCCTCAGAGCTCCCCATACCCCCAACACCAGCAACACCCGCAACACCCCCAGCATTCGCAGCACCCCCAGCACCCCCAGCACCCTCAGC
The DNA here is from genome assembly GCA_019925685.1 of Ceratocystiopsis sp. VPRI43766. Lineage (NCBI taxonomy): Eukaryota > Fungi > Ascomycota > Sordariomycetes > Ophiostomatales > Ophiostomataceae > Ceratocystiopsis > Ceratocystiopsis sp. VPRI43766. Next base: position 541,442 of record JADHKF010000003.1, on the reverse strand, counting down.
ATTCCCAACCGCCCCAGCATCATCAATACCCCCAGCATGCGCAGCACGCGCCGCCACCTGAGCAGTCGCGGCACGCCTCCGCTGCCCCCGGCCAGGAGGTCACAAAGGCGAGCCCGGAGTCAGACGCCCCGTGGAAGTTGCTGGAGCCGAAGATTGGCACCGAAGGCAACCGATCCTACCGGTGCGTGACACTCGAGGTGGAAGGGGGATTTGTTTGGCTGTCGTATTTTAGTATTGCATCAACGCTGACACATGGCAGACTCGACGTAGTGCAACAGCCGAAACGTGCCCGGATGTGTGGATTCGGTGACAAGGTACGACCTGCGTCCTGCATTGCATTTCATTGTTTCTTTGGAACCTTTTGGCTCAGGCGGCGGCATGGATGCATCTCGATGTGCACGCATGTCTCATGTCTCAGCTGCAGGTTGCCTCTCCATCCTGTTCACTCGCCTGCTCACACAGCTTTCTGCAACGCAGGACCGCCGTCCGATCACGCCTCCACCGTGTATCCGTATTGTGGTGACGGACCTGATCACCGGCAAAGAGGTGGACTGCAAGTAAGTAGTGCTCTGTGGTCGTTGTTAAACATGCCCAACCTTCAGGCTGACACGAGGGGGGGGGACGTAGCGAAATCGAGTATAGCATGTTCATCCTGAACGTGGACCTCTGGTCCGAGGACGCCCGGAAAGAGGTCAACCTGGTGCGCCACACGACCACCACGCCCTCCATCTCGGCCACGACGCCGGCCTCCTACGAGCAGGTTCAGAGCGCGCCCTCCTACACCAGCAGCCACGCCGTGTCGAGTCCTCGGGACTCGGCGTATGGACAGGCGGGCATCAGCCCATACGCCCAGCCACCCTATTCGCAAGGTAGGCCATTCCGTTCTGCTTCCATTGTAAGCGGGCCGTCGCATCTAGATCGTCCGCTGACGTCCAGGCAACCAATACATGCAGCAGCAGCACGGGTACAGCCAGTCGGGCCCATCGGGCCAGTCTGGCCAGTCTGGCCAGTCCGGCCAGTACAGCAACAGCTACCACGGGAGCGAGTACGGTCCCGCCAGTGGAACACCCCGCTACAGCCCCCCGCGTATGTACAATGGCCCCGGCGACAGCATGGCCCCCCAGCGCATGGCGCACGGCAGCCAGCCGCAAGGCATGTTCACACGCAACCTGATTGGAGCCCTGTCCGCGAGCGCCTTCCGGCTGCAGGACCCTGCCGACAAGATTGGCATCTGGTTTGTCCTCCAGGACCTGAGTGTCCGCACGGAAGGCAATTTTCGGTTCGTTTTTTTTTTTTTTTTTTTTGCCCCCATTGCAGGCACATGGTTGCTGACAGCCAGTCTGCGCTTCTCCTTTGTGAACGTGGGCCCGCCTGCGTCGAATCCGAGCCGCTCTGGCAGCACCAATGTCAACACGGGCAAGGCACCGGTGCTGGCCTCGTGCTTCAGCGATGTGTTCACCGTCTATTCGGCCAAGAAGTTCCCCGGCGTGTGCGAGAGCACGCTGCTGAGCAAGACGTTTGCCACGCAAGGCATCAAGATCCCCATCCGCAAGGAGGGTTCGGGTAAGAACGCCCGCGGGGCCAACGAAGACGACTACGACTGAACCGTGCACGGCTGTCGCCCCCCCCGGAACGGACCGTCTGGTGTTTGCCACAGTGCACTACGACCTACCCACTTTGTTTCTTTTTTCCTCTTCCCTCTTGACTGCTTCTTGGCTATAGGCACCAAAATGGGTTGGCGATTTCTATAGACGAGTGGTCATTTGTCTTCCATCCCTTGTGTTTTTTTTTTTATTTTTTTATTTGCATTGCGTTGCATTGTTTGCCTTGTTTTTTTCTTTATGATCTAGCATATTCCTTCTGGTCTTTCGACTCCCGGGGGGGTTCACTGCTATTATGGCATTTGCTTCTGACGTCTGTATTTGTCTTGCTATTTTATACCATTTGTCTGTGCCTTTTTTTTGCGTTTTTGGGAGGCTGTCGTGACACACAAAAAAAGCGCCTTGTTTTATTTGTTCTTTTTCTCGCAGCGATTCTCGGTTCTGCGAGGTTACCGTGCCATTTCCAATTGCTGGCTGTCAGTGTCCGACATCGCGGCGGCCAAGCAAAGCTCGTGTGGGGATGGCGCTGGCCTCGTGGCTGGCGGCTAGGGGGGGGGGAGCTCTTGCTAGCGGCGCCCTACCCCAGATGACCTGCTGCAGCAGCGCACGAGGTACGGGTCCGAGCCGAATTTGCAAAACGTCAATTGACCGACGACCAACCAGTTTGCCGGGCTTACGAGGGCGGCCGTTTCGCAATGGGAATCGGCACAATTCCGGAAAGCGGAACGACAAAGCGATTTGTTGTGTTTTCTCAATTTGTTTGTTCTTGTTTCGTTTTGTTTTTTGTCCGATGCGCAGAGCCGAATGCAACCATGATGCAACCAACCAACCAAGGCGGTGTCCGTCCGCTGGGCCAGGGCGGCGCCGAAGACGCGACCCCGGGGCACAAGTGTGTCATGAAATGACGTTTTGAGGACCAGCGCCAAGTCGGCCGGGCCGTGGGCTCTCTCGTCTGTTCTTTGTCTTTCTGGGCTCTGGCGGCCTTCAGCGCTACTGGCGCGCTACGCCAGGCGCTATTATTCAGGCCCAAACAGGCCGCAACAGCGCACGGTGGCCAGGGCCGTTGGCGTTTCCATTACGTTTTGGTTCGCCCTTTTTCGCCTGGAATGGCGACAAGGCGAAAGGACGAAGCAAAAAAAAAACTTTTTTGCGCCCGGGAGCAGGCCTCTTCCCTGTCCTACTGTACCATTCTGTGCCATTTTTTCCCGCCGCGTGATGGACAGAAAGATGCGGATGCGGCGCAGCAGCCCTGGTCCGACGGAGCTCCCCTGCCATTCAGTGCCGTTGTCGCATTGCTTTCCTCCCTCTTTTTCTTTTTTTCGCTTGACTTTTTTTTTTCCTCCCTTGTGATCTACGGAGTACACACCCCCCTCCCCACCGGTGTTGGTTGACTGACGGTTGCGCGGCCACTGTAAGCCGGCAGCTATTTTTTTTTTCTGCGCTGGTGACCTTCGCCGATACGGCAGCCTCGTGTTTTTTTTTTCCAGTCCCTTTGTATAAAGCAACCGCTATCTCTTTGTTCTCTCTTTCTTCCCATCCCGCTATCTATCTCACCTTCTCATCCTCTTGCATCATCCGTCTTGCATCTTCTGACAATTCTCTTGTCGTCTTCTGCATCTCTTTTCGCTCTTTCTCTTTCTCTTTCAACAACTTCCAACTTCCATCTCCATCTTCTTCCATCTTCACCATGAGCCACCTTGCATCCCACGGCCGCGGCGGCGCTGGCAACATTGTCGACAGCGCCAAGTCGCCCAAGCTGCAGCCCCAGGACCTGCAGACGCCGCACCTGCGCACGTCCGTGGTGACCACGGGCCGTGGCGGCCAGGGCAACATGGCCCGCAACAAGGACGCCGCCGAGACGCGTGCGCTGCAAGACGTTCAGCCGTATGTTTCCTTTCCTGTTCTATTTTCCTGCTTTCCTACTTATCGGTCCCAAACTAACATCCCCAGTGTCGTTCGTCGGGAGAGCCACGGCGCTGTGCACGGCGGCCGCGGCGGTGCGGGCAACATCCTCGCTGCCGGGTCGGCTGAGGCCAAGGCCGCCGAGGCCGAGGTGGCCAGCGGCGCATCGGCCGTTTCCGACGGCTCGACGCCGCGCGCCAGCACCAGCAGCAGCCGCCGGCCGCGGTCGCCGCCGGAGCAGGAGCGCGGGCTGGCGGCCAAGGGCAAGGACTGGCTGCTGGGCAAGAAGCAGTAGACATGGCCGGCCGACACTTCAAGGGAAGGGCGGGGGAAGTCGTCTTCCCTCTGCATAATTTTTTTTTTGGTCTTGACATTCCTCCCTGGCTTGGCTACGTTTTTTTTCCCTCGTTTTTCCTTTTATTTTGAGGCACGACTGTTGGTGTTTTGGGGATAGGATCTGGGATTTTTTGGGACATATTTTTCTCTTCTCCTTTGTTGTTCTTCTTTTTGGCTGCCGCTTCTTCTCCTTTTGGATTCTTTCGATTTTTTCTCTCAGGATATCCCCATACCTTTTTTTTTGACTTTTCTGGCTTCCAATTTCTATGCGATTTTGCAACCGGCCCTGCTGGTTCGGCCGCTTCCGATAAGACCGAACCAAGATAAGCTCTGACGACATCTTATGACTTAATTGCCCTGTATTTTGTCTGTGATTTGGTTTCTCCGGGCACTCGCCTCTTTATTTTCCCCCTTTTTCACTTTGGAAGACAAAAGCATGCTACTCGTCCAGGACACCCCCGAGCGCCCCACGGCCACGCAGCTGCGGCGGCTGCGCGTGCGGCAGCCCTATTCGGTGCCGCTGCTGCGCCGCCTGCAGGTTGCCGGCGGCGCGTATGCCGGCATCGGCGTCGACGGCGCCGCCAACATTGACACCACAGAGCATGCACACGTGCTGTTTGTGTTTGACGTGGAGGCGGGGTCCTCCGGCGGGGGCTCGGGTCCGGACCCGGCCCCGGACCCGGACGCCCTCCCGCTCGACACGCCGTTTGCAGCCGCCTACGTCGACGTCTCGCAGGCGCCCGAGACGGCGGCCTGGCTCTTCTGCTCGGACGAGGCGCCGTGGCCGCTGCCGTCGCCCGCGGAGAGCGGCGTCTACGCAACGGACGCCGACGCCGCCGACGCCGGCGTGGCGGCGGACCGCGGCGCCGCCCTTGCTGCCGGCTGGCCGCCCGCCCGCGCCGCCCGCTGCCACCGCCTCGCCAGCGCCCTGCTGCGCCGCGTGCGCGCGCTGGCACAGGCGGCCGCGCCGGCCGTGCGGCCGCTGCTGCTGGCGCGCGCGGCCGCTGCGGGGGAGCCCGAGCCGGCGGCCGGCGCGGCGGCCTTCTCCGGCACCGGCAGCATCACGACGGCCCGGGCGGCGGCCGAGACGCTGGGCACGCACCTCAAGGCGACCGTGCACGAGGGCGTGCGGCACCTGCTGACGCACCCCCCGGCTGCGGCGGCGGCGGCGGCGGCGGCGGGTGCAGGCAAGGCGCAGGCCGTGCACCTGACGTTCTGCGACGCCTACGACAAGTGGCTGTTCCGGGCGGCGGACGTGCCCGGAGATGGCGGGGACGAGGCACCGCCGGCCGGGCTGGCGTGGGACCGCGTGCGCGCGGGCGACGTGCCGCTGGTGGTGTCGCGCACGGCGATTCCGCGGACGGCGGCGACGCTGCTGGGGGTGCCGAGCGTGGGGCTGCGCACGGGGGCAAACAGTCCCGAGACGACGACGGCCGGCGCCCTCGCGTCCTGGGCCTTCCTCGGCATCGACGGCTCGCTCTGGACGCTGCACTGCGAGCCGGCGTTCCGGGGCCGGGGCCTGGCGACGGCGGTGGCGGCGCGGCTGCTGCGGCAGAACGGGGGTCTGTTTCGGGGGGGCGACGACGAGGACGACGACGATGACCAGAATCTCTGGCTGATCGCCGACGTGAGCGCCACGAACCGCGCGAGCCAGGCCGTGTGCCGGCGTCTGGGCGGGCGGCCGGCGTGGGCGTCGAGTTGGTGGGTGTTTTCACTCCGGACTTTGGACTTTGGTGACTGCTAACAACACAGGATCGTGGTTGCGTTTGACAGCCTGGGCGACGATTGAGGATTGGTTCGTCAAGAGCATGGAAAATAAAAATACAAAACCTTTTCACGTTCCGGTTTTTTTGTGTTCCTGATTTCCTTTTCCCCTTTTTCCCTTTTTGTTTTCTTTTTTCTTTTTTCTTTTTTGTTTTCTTTTTTTTTTTTGCTTTCCCCCCCCCTACACCTTGGTCTGCCGGTGAATCTCCTCCATGAAGAACTTGAGGTCGTCCGGCTTCACAAACGGCGTGATGCCGTGCCCCAGGTTGACGATCCAGCCCTGCCGCCGCTCGGCCCAGCCAAAGCCCTCGACCATGCCGCGCACCGTCTCGGTGATGGCCTCGTGCGACCCGTACAGCACGCCCGGGTCGGCGTTGCCCTGCAGCACCAGCGGCGCCTTGCCGCGGCGCTGCACCGCCTGCGCCGGGTCGTGCTGCCAGTCGAGCCCGACGACGTCGTACGCGCCCACGGCGGCCTTGTCGGCGGCAGTGGCGGCCGCCGCGGCCTTGGCGGCGTCGTCGGCAAAGTCGTCCAGCGCGTACCATGCGCCCTTGGCAAACACAATCATCGGCACCGGCTCCAGGCCCATCGCGCGCAGCCGGCCCGGCAGCCGCGCGGCAATGTGGCGCAGGCTCGGCAGCGCAAAGTCGCGGAAGCTCGCCGGCGCCAGCTCGCCGGCCCACGAGTCGAACACCTGCACGGCCTGCGCGCCCGCACGCACCTGGCGCGCCAGGTGCTCGACGCACACGTCGGCCAGCTTGGCCAGCAGCGCCCGCGTCGCCTCCGGGTAGCGGTACAGCCACGTCTTGCTCTGCACAAACAGCCGGCTGCCGCCGCCCTCGACCATGTAGCACAGCAGCGTCCAGGGCGCGCCGCAGAAGCCAAGCAGCGGCACGCGGCCGGCCAGCTTCTCGCGCGTCCGCGCCACCGCGTCGTACACGTACTGCAGCGAGTCCGCTGCTGCCTCCGTGCTTGTCGCTACGACACGCGCAAACTGCGGGTCGTCGGGCGTCGCCAGCGGCGCCGGGAAGTGCGGGCCCTTCTTGTCGACCATCTCGACAACCATGCCGAGCGCCTGCGGAATCACCAGGATGTCCGAGAAGATAATGGCTGCGTCCAGCAGTCCGGCGAACCGCTCAACCGGCTGCAGCGTCAGCGTCGACGCCACCTCGGGGTCGCGGCAGCACTCGAAGAAGTCGCGGTTGCCCTTGGCCTCGTGGTACTCGGGCAGGTAACGGCCGGCTGTACAATTTAGCACGTATAAACACAATCAACTGAAGCCAATCAGACTCACCCTGCCGCATCACCCAGATTGGTGGCCGCTCGACCTTCTCGCCACGCGCCGCCCGCAGCAGCAGGTCGTTCTGCAACGGCGGGTACGAAGAGGGAGTCGTCATCGCCGCGGTCGGTATCGGTGTCGTCGTCTGCAAAGAGATGTGAATGTGCAGCGCCGATCGCGAGGCAATGTCGGTGCTGGAGGGGGCGTCGTCGGCTATGGCCATTGCGTCAGGCGCTGCTGCAAAAAGCTCTGCCCCGCGCGCGAGCCCGCCCGGGCACGATAAGATAAGATGCTGCACCGCCACGCCAGCGAACCGGCGAAACCTCGCGCTGTGGCTTGTCGGCCTCGGTCGTAATTCTGCAGCCTCTGATTGGACCCACGAAACCAACGGCCCCAAACTGCCAAAATCGACCGCAAAAAGAACGGCAAGCTGCCAGCACAGCATACCTGCCGAGCTCCCGCCCTTGCCAACGTCGACGGGATTCGCACCCGAGCTTGGCTCTCTCAACCAATTTTGCCGCACTCTTCTTGGCGACGCAATGGTCTAGACCAGAACCGAGAGAACGCACAGAGGACCGACCAGACGAGACCGGCACCCCCCCCCCCCCCTCCCGGTCCGTCTTCACCCCTCCGCAAATGGCTCCTCGGCCTGCGGCGGCGGCCTCTCGGTCCGCGGCTGCGCGAGGTTGCCACGCTGTCCGGAACCAGATTGGATCAGTGACGACGACGACGACGACAACAACAACATCGCGGTCCGTGTCCGTTGCGGCCGTGGCTGCCGCGCCTCCACTAGGCACTCCCCCGCCCTCGCCCATCTGGATTTCCGACACGCTCCTGGCCCGCGCCTTTGCTCGCTTTTCGCGCGTCTCCCATGCCGGGAGAGCCACCACAACAACCGCAAGTGGCCGCCGTCCCACGGGCCACGTCCGCCTGTCCAGCAGCGTCCCAGGGCCCCTCGAGGCCCGCCGCCGCCTCGGCAAGCGCCAGATGACCGAGCAGTTCGGTGGCCTGGTCCAGCATCCGCTGCCGCCGCTGCCCTACCCGTTTCTGACTGCACACAGCGGCGAGAGCGAGGACGGCGGCGGTGATGGTGGCTGGGGCGCCCCCGTGCTGTCATCTTCCTATTCTCTTGACCCGCGTCTCTGGCAGTGGGCGCCTCCGCGGGACCCGGCGCGTCATGCTTCGACACAAGAAACACAAGTCCAATCCGAATCCCAAACAGAAACACGACCACTGCCGTGGCTTGCACGCATGGGCGACGTGCTCGGCGAGCTGACCGCCACACCCTCTGAAACAGCAACGGCTCCCCCACCACCACAACCACAACCGCCGTCGCGTCGGCCATCACAACCTCCACAGGCACAAGAAACATCACCCCTGCCCCGATCTGCAGTAGCCCGGGCCTTTTTCGACGACCTCGAAGCCTGGAAGCACAGCACGGCCGCCGCCGCCGTCGCCGCCACGGCACCGTCTTTTGCAGAGAGCTTGGACACCATCTGCGGCGCTCTGGAGACACAGCTGAGTCTGGCTGCGCTCACGGCTGATGAAGCCGAAGAGGCCTTTAGCCTGGTCTGGGCTGGTATTGTTCAGGCCGCCACCGCAGCTCCGTCAGAAGCGTCGTTTCTGCGCGTCCACGCACCGGCCCTCTTCACGGCCGTGCTGCGCGGCGTGCGCAGTTGCCGGCTGCTGCCGCCCGACGTTGCTGCGGCCGATCTGGGCGCTGCATTCTGGCGCCGGCCCTTGGACGGCGTGTGTACCTTGTCGGATGACGGCTTTGCTCTGGCCGACGCCAATGACCGCGCCGCTCTGGCCTGTCTTGCTGCGGACGTTCTGGCCATGACTCCGCCCGCTCTCCTAGCCCGCGACCTGTCGGACCTCACCCCAGCAGTTTTGGAAGCAGCTTTATGTGGTACAACGGCAGCGAATGACACTCGGATCGCTTCCCTTGCCACGGCTCTGCAGGACGTTGTCGTTGGCGAGGCGGAAAACACCCACTCAAACAGTGACGATGTCGTGGCAGCCACAACGCGGCGACTGTTGCAGAGATGGACTTTCCGGCAGAAGCAACAGCACAAACGGCCACCAGCGCCACAGGGCAGCGAGGCTGACACTGCAGTCGCTGCCGAGGGCATTGTGCCCACGGGGCTGCATGCCTGGCTGGGCACCCTGGCGCACATGCCACAGGTACGCCAGGAGCACCTGTTCGCAGTCCTTGCGCAGGCTCAGGAGTGCGTGCAGGCCACAGCACCTGACGCAGAGAGTTCGGCTGTGCTCTTCTCCGATATGTTCCTGTGTGACCTCCTGCTGGCGCAGTGGGCTAGCCGGGGCTACATCCCGGCGGATGCCGTGTTGCAGGCGTACAGGAAAACGCTGGACGAGAACGGCGGCGCTGCGTCCATGGCCCTGGCCGCCCTTGCATTGGCTGTGTACCGAACACCGGCCTGCCGCCAGCGCTGCGTCGCCCTGTATGTCAGTATGCTGACGTGTCTGCGGCAGCTGGGCCGCGGCGAGGCGGCGCTGGCAGCGTCTGTGGAGGCGCTCATGGAGGCCGCTGTGCAGCGACGGTATGCAACCGCGAAGTCGGCTGCTTCTGCGTCTCCGCTCCCTCTCCCCTTTCTGGAGTCCGTCGCTTGGGCAGCCGACGACCTGCCGACCGCCCTGCGGCTGCACTCGCTGTATGCCGTGCAAGCACAGCAGCACGCTCGTGCCGGCCGAGAAGACCCCCGCCTGCGCTTCCTGAACGCCATGGCTGACGAGGGCGACTGCTGCCGCCACGAATCCCGGACGGGGCGCCGTCGGCGCGACAGCAGCTGGCCGCTCTGGCGTATGGCCTTCTGGAACAAGTTTGCCGACCGCCTGAGCGAGGGGCTTGACCGCGGTACGCTGACGCCGGGCCAGGTCAGCTTTGCGCTGGACTTGGCAAAGCGGGCGAGAGGCGATGGCGACAAGAATGAGAAAGCAAAGATGCTGGGCGAACCGACCGTGGCCCTTCTGGAGCGGTTGGCTGTGCACTATGCGCTGACGCCCGAGATCGTGCAGCGGCGGGCTCTGCGCGGCGTGCAGCAGTGCCGAACGATTCTGCTGAAGCACAGCGACGCCTGCGCCGGAGAGGATCAGACTGCCACATCGGCAGGCTCAGCGGCCTCGCCAGCATCGGTATCCTCATCCACCCTTCTCCGCGCCGTCTTCCATCTCATCACGCGCGACCTGGCCGATGCGCAGCCCGGTCGCACGAGCCGGCTGCGCTGGTACTTGGACATGGTGCAGGAGAAGCACGGTGCAGCGGCAGCCAAAGTCAGTGCGCACGCCCTGGAGCGATGGCGGACAGCAGCCAAGCGCGTGGAACGAAGACAATCCGGACCGCGGTGAGCATAGCCAACCCATGTCATAGAAAATATGTCCAATAGAAATATCCAATAGAAATAAGCATGCGGTAAATTTGTTGATGGCTTCGTGAAAAAGATCAAAGTAAATCCAATTACAAAAAATAAAAGTAAAAAAATATGATGTATATCCAAAATTAGAACAAGATGCAAAACACAAAACAAATCCCAACACGTCATTCGCTTGTGCTTGCGCTGTGGACTTCTAGTTGCAAGACCATGGAACAAGTCTGATTAGGTAGGAAGGGTGTGAATCGTTTTTGGGTGCTATATCTTCAGCGATTCTGTATGACACGGTCGTGTTAGACTGAGAGTAAGGACGACAAAATACAGCCAGCCACCATCACAATCATACCATGGGTATTTCATTCAGGAAAGCAGGCTCGCTTCCTGTAGGAACAAAAAAGGGGGGTTGACCCTGGCTGATGGGGTGCATTTGGTGCTGCAAGTGCTGCAGGTGTTGCTGGTACCGCTGATGTGACGATGGGTGGGGAGATGAAAAGGCCGCTGGTGGGCTTGCAGGCCACTCCGCGCCTACATTTTCCGGACTGCTCACGCAGCCCGACTGCAAATGTGCGTAGTAAAGTGCTTCGTTGTTCGGCACACCGGAGAAGCCCACTGGAGCGGTCGGTGGCGGCACACTGGACGGCAGATGTTCTTGCTGGGGGTGGTTCGTGACAAGAAAATGCACATCTTGGCTGCCGAGGGAAAACGGGTGGGTGCTCGACTGGCTCTCCAGATCAGTCAGCTCAATTGCCTTGCCCACGCCCTCCTGCAGGGACTGGTAGTGCTGCCACTGCGCATAGAGCTGCTGCCGGTTCTGGAGTTGCGTTTGCTCCTGTGCCTCAACTGGCGATTGGAAGAGAGGATACTGATATGATGGCAATGCGAGCCCACGTGCGGCCGACGCATCCTCCATCAGCACCTCGTGCGGTGGCTCCATCAGGCGTAAAGTTTTGGCCGCGGGCGACGGCGGAGAAGACAGGGACGAGTACGAAGACTCGTCTGATCGAGGGCTTCTCTTGATTGTTGCAGACCACGGCCCCTCCGCATTTTTGGGGGACACCCACTGTGTTTGTTGTGGCGTAGCCGGCAGCGGGATCTGACCCAGGCCCGCCAATGCTAGGACCGTCGGCGGTTGAGACTGCTTCGGCCCGCTCGACGTTGTAGATGTGCGTCGAGAGCGATATGCGTCATAGACGGTGGTTTTTTTCATGGCCTCTGCAAGGACGCTGCTTGCCTTGTCGTGTACGTTTTGTGACGGATTTGTGCCAAAGACATAATCCAGACAGCGGCCAATCCGGTCGGTATCCACGGAACTGGGCTCCTGGAGGGCCTCGAAGGCCAGCAGCAGAGCGATTTGGTATGAGACCAGGGCACCGTGGTACCAACGCCAGTGAGAAAACTCGGCTCGGGTGTCCAGGGCCATGCCTATCTCAATCATGCGAACTGCATTCTGAACGAGACAGGTGTGCAGCGGCCCGGGCAGCGGCTGTGTCGTGGTAGCGTGGTACGGCTGCAGGACTGTGACATACATGCGGCAGACAAAAAGCTCCAGGATCAGGCGTGTGTATTGTTTGATCGGGGCATTGTCGTCGATGCAGTCTCCGTACTTGTTGTTTAGTTGGACATTGAAGGCATCGATCTTGGCCATGATGATGGGAAGGTGTGAGCGGTGCGTCTGCAGCCGGAGGCGATCGTGCCAGATGGTGCGCACCATCTCGCTAACCTCGAAGCGCAGAATGGGCAAAAGAGAAGTAGCCCGTGTGGTCTCTGACGTATAAGAGCAAGGGTCTTTCTCGGCGGCGAGATCATCGTCGCTGCACTTGTACGGTAGCAAGGTATCGTAATCCTCGCGGCGGATCATGGGACGAGCTGCCTGGGCTTCCGAGGTGCGAAGGTCCAGGAAGCACAGCTGGTGCCAGACAAGACGGCGCACATGGGTGGTAAGCGGCGTCAGGCCAAAGGAACGGCCATCACGGTGCAAGCCCATGCATTCGGCCATACAGATGGCGGTGCCGACAAGGATGGAGTGGGCGCGGGAAACTTCATCGCGGCAGATGGTGATCTTGGAGGAGAGTATGTCAGAACGTATCCAGAGCCATGTGCAGAAAGAGGCAACCAACCAAATAGATAACAAGAGCCTGCATGGCCTCAATGCTCGCAGTTCGCAAAAGATTTGTCTTGCCAAGGGACGCCTCGACACTGTATTTGAGGTTCTCAACAAGGTCCAGCTTCTCAACATCAAAACGAGCATCGACCTCGGCCGAGCTTGCAGCGACAACGCCAGAGAAGAGAACAGCAAAAACGAGAGCCTGCAGGGTACGGCGAGGACGCAGGCCGCGGCCAACAAGGTCGAAAAAGGCATCGTAGTGCTGCTCAAAGGTGGGACGATGCAAGCATGGGGCAATAGGATAGACGCGGGAGAAGTAGGAGTCTTTGAGAAAGTCGCAAATGGACACAGAGGGCAGAAGCTTCTGTACCGATGGAATGGCGATGCACGGGTCGAACAGCACACCGCTTGTTGGAGCAATGTAGCCCTGTGACGGACGCAAGAAGTCTGGGATGGAGCCACGACAATCCCCGGCATCGGCTTCGTTGTCGACGTGGCTTCCTACTTTGTCCGTCCGAAGACGGCCGAGAACGCCCGTGCGTTCCGTCACGCGCATGCGCCCCATCTTGAAGCCGAGGTCGATCATGTCGTCTGTTGCCTGTGCGCTGTGTTCGTACTCGCTCTCTTCGTCGTCTTCCAGCGTATGTTCGTAGGCCAGGTCCAAGACGGATCTGCCATTGATCTCCAGGTCGTGGTCGGCTCCGGCCGTGGCCCACGCAGCCACCCCGTCCAAGGCATCTGGTCGATCGCTGTCGGGACTGTTGAGCGTATATGCTGCCGCGTCGCCTGAGCAGCGATACTTTTGCTGCTGCTGCACGACAACCGACTGCTGGAGCTGTAGCTCCAGTGAGCTGACCTTTTCCTTGATCTCGGTAATGCGGCCGCGGTTTTCCGGGTCAAGACGGTCGCCAATGTAGATGCAGGCAGCGCCAGACTTGATGCAGTGGTTGCAGGGCTGCGTGCGGCCACACTTTGTTTTTCGGCGGCGGCACTCCAGGCAGGAGGTGATGCCACGCATGCGGCGCTTGATGGGTTTCTCGTCGTCGGCGCCTCTCCCGTGGACGCTGTCGGGAATGGTGGTCACCAGAGCCGCTGGAAGGCGACCGGCGGAGGAGCCCGCCGAGAGAGATGCTGAGCGAGCAAGTGCAGTCCTATGGACAGGTGAATGGGCCATGGCTGCTGCAGCTGTTTCGGGCAGAGTCGTCGGCCAGGAGCCCTGCCGGGGCAAGGACCCTGGCATCGACCGGGGAGTCGACCGAGGGGACGACCCTTCCAGCCGGCCTGGCCGGTCGTTGACCGGCTGGATTGCTGTCGGAATAGCAACCCGGACCGACGGACGAGTTTCCATCGGTGTCGGGTCTGGGTGCTTTGCGTGGCGTGGAAACAGAGCTGGCGAGCTGTAGCCGCTCAACTTGGACAGCGCCATCCGACACGATGATGCCACCACAAAGACGAGATAGATGGAACGGGGTAACGAAGATGTCCGGTCTTCTGAAACCAGAGTTAGAAGGGAAGACTGAGACGAAACGGTGGCAGGGGAGACTTTTTTTTTTTTGGACTGTAATGTTTCTTGTCTCTTCGTTTTGTTTCTTTTCTTTTTTTGGGGACCCCCGCCTCGTCTTTTTTTTTTTTTTTTTTTGCCTTTCTCTCCTGCCTCTGTCAAAACCGTGCTTACCTTTTGGAAGATCTGCTCTGCGTCCTTGGATGACCTCGATGAAATTGTCGGTGGTCAACAGAGAAAAAGAACCAGCAGGAAGACAGAGAGAGGGAAGGAGGACAACGAAGGGAGAAAAAGACCAGACGACTAACTGCCGGAGAGCGGGGACACAGAAAGAGACAGGCAGACGAATGCAGAAGTTACAACGCAAACGGGAACACGAACCGTATCGGCCCTCAGACCAGGAAAGAGCGACAGGGGAGCTCTGGGCGAGCGGGCGCGGACCTGCACCGGGGGACCTGCACCTGCTGTATCTTGCGAAGTACGAGAGAGTACGAGAGAGTACGAGAGAGTACGGGAGAGTACGAGAGAACCAAAGCGGAAGGAGCCAGGGCTGCGCAGGGAAAGCACGAATTGGCAACGGCAGTGAAGCCTTCTGTTTCTGGCAGCCGCCAGGCAGCGTGCTGGTGTGGTTTGGTGCGGTCTGGTGGCACCTTTTGGCAGGGTGAGACGAACAGACGAGACAGGCCGTCCCAAAGAAGAAGGTGCAGGGGAGCGTCGACCAAACAGGCAGGGGCTTCTGTTTCGGCGGCCGCGGCCCATTCCTGGGGCCATGCTGGGTGGTTCTTGGCCTTTTCATCGACTTCTCGCGCCCTGCTGTGCCAGTCGCGGCAGCACCAGGGCGGGCAGGGCCACTAACACGCAGCAGCCAAGCGAAGGACAGAACACAAAGCGCATGCACATCATCCGTGTGTGGGACAAGGAGCGTGCATACTTACTATACAAAGTACGAGCCGACAAAAGAGGAAATAGATAAAGACAATGGGAAAAAAAAAGCTTGAAGAAGCAGGTGGGCGGTGATTTGAAGCGGGGGGAGGTGCAGCAGAAAAAAAAAATAAAGAATAGAAAATAGAAAATATATAAAGCGGAAAAAAAAAGAGGCAAATACGAGAAAAAGACCATGCAGAAATGGGCCAAGACTCGGCAAATAAAGTAAACCGATAGAACAGAAGAAAAAAAAAAAAAAATAATAATAATATCCCGTACAACTCCCGGGAGACGTATTAGACGGTTTGCTGCCTGATTGCCGGCGTCGAGCGGACTGACGGGAACTGTGTTTCCTGCGTGGCGGGCGCCCACGCTGCTCGGTGCCGGGGCAGAACCGCAGAGGAGGAACCAAGGGCAACGGCAGACGGCGTATCGCGTACGGGTGCACGGCACACGGCACACGGCGTATGGCGCGCGTGGTGCATCGGTTGCACCCGCAGCAGCAGCAGCGTGAAGGGGTCTTTGCTGCGGACCAGGGCCGGGACGACGGAACGAGACGACGACGAGACAACGGGACGGGACAGGCGGACAAGCTTGGAACAGAAGACAAAGACAGCAAGAGAAAGACCAGGCGGGAAGGCGAAGCGGGATCGGATCCAAGGGCGCATTGGGGGCCCGGCGGGCGGACGGATCCGCAGCAGGGTTTCGGGTTTGTTTCTTTTTTTTTTTTTTTTTTTTTTTGTTTTGCGCTGCCGGATCGCCGGCCAGGGGGAGGGGGAGAAAGGAGGTTTGTTTCGCTTTCCGAGACTACGGACGTGGGGTGGAAGCTACCTAAAGATAAGAAGACGGGGAGGCGAATCGCAAAAAGATAGCCAGGGCGAGAAGGACAATAAAAAAAAGAAGGCCAAGAAAGGAAAAAAAAAACAAAAAAGATAACCAAAAAAAGACGGGAAATCATGATAGAATACACAGACACCCGGCCACAGCAGCAAGCAAGCACACACACACACACCAACGACGCCCTGTCCTGCGCCCTGTGCCGCCCACCTGCCGCATCGAGATTGGATCGGGCCCCTGCTCGCAGGGAAACCCGGCGTCGAGGAAGAGAGGCGGCGCGAGAGACGGACAGGATGCGCATGGGACGGCAGGCATACCGAGGGAGCCCAGCGCCGGCGTTACACGTGACATCGAGTAAACAACAAGACGGACGCCAACAGACACGAACCCCAAATAAAAAAGTGAAACACATCAACACAAAGCGTCATCGATTTGCCAATTTGGACCGTCTTGTATCTTGTATGCTATGGCAACATGCCTTGTTCGTCCTCCCCGTCTATGGCCCTTGGCAACAACAAAAAACATGGGAAAAAGGAAATAAACGTCAAACTGCGGCCACACACCGAATTACAAGGGGCAAAAAAAAAAACGTGGCACCGCCGCCTTTTTCTCGGTGTAAAAGACAAAGGAAATAAAAAGAAAAAAAAAAAGAACAGTCAAGAACGCGGAAAAAATCAAGCCCAGACGCTGAAACACCCTTTTTTTCCGTCCCACCCCTTCCCACCCCTTTGCCTCCATCTCCCTCTGTCGCCGCCGCCCCGGTCATGAGAATCGAGAAAAAGAAGCAAGGAAATAAAAAAATCAAAGAGCGTAGAAAAGCAGATAACAAGAGTGACAAAGGAAAAGAAGAGGACGAAAAAAAAAAGAAAAAAAAAGAACCCCTGTCCTCAGCACATGCCTACGAGTCCGCCAGCTTGGCAAAGTGCTTCGACCAGATCCACCCGACTACGTCGTTGGCGTCGTCCTGGTTCTTGGCCAGCCACAGCTCGCCCTTCTCGGCAATCACATCAAAGATCTGGACGGAGGGATTGGTCAGTGCCGGCCGAGAGATAAAAAGGGCCAAAAAAAAGGGCAAAAAAGCACAAAAAGAAACAAAAGGGCCGACTCACCTCCCCTGCTTGGTACGTCAGGTACGGGTAGCCCGCCTCGTGCTTGGTCTCGATATTGAACTCGAACAACGACGCCGCCAGCCACAGCACCCCGCTGCCGCCGCCGCTGCCGCCGTCGGCCTGGCCGCCGTTGCCGCCGCTCGCCGCCCACGCCGACGACGACGCCGCCGACGACACCGTGCCCGTGCGGTCCCGCAGCGCCAGGCTGTCGTCCGCCGTGGTCGCAGGGTCTTGGGCCGCCGCCGCCGCCGCTGCCGACGCCGCCGACGCCGCCTGCGCGCCACTGTCGTCGTCGTTGCTGTCGTCCGGCGGCAGCGCCGACTGGAAAAGGCCCGAGAACCGCCGCCGGCCATCGGTGCCGCCACCGCCGTTCGTGCTCATGCTCGGCGCGTACTGGTAGTTGGAGTTGTACGTCGACGACGAGTCGCGCCAGCCCACCGGCGCCCCGACGCCCGCGGCCGCCGCGCCCGCAGCCGCCACCAGGGCCGACAGTCCCCCGGGCGTCGCGCTGTTCGTGTGCAGGAACCGCCCGCCGTAGCCGCTGTGGCCCGACAGCGCCGAGTCCATGCTGGGCCGCACGCTGCCGCTGCCGCCGCCGCCGCCGGCCAGGCTCGAGTCCATGCTGGGCCGCACCGGCCCCGACGAGTCGTAGCTCCGTCCCGTGCCGGGCCGGCCTCCGTTGTAGCCGTTGGACGACGCCACCGACCGCCGCGACGACGCCTCGCCCGTCGGCAGGCCGGGCGTCATGGGCGACGTCACCGAGCCGGGCCCACGCGCCGCCCCGGCATGGCTGCCCGCTGCGTGGATGCCGCTGTAGTAGTCGTTGCTGCTGCTGCCGTTGTTGTTGTTGTTGTTGCCGCTGTTGCGGTACGCCGAGTAGTAGTACTGGTGGTTCGGGCTGCTCGGCATGCCCGTCGTCGTCGTCGTCGAGGTCGCCGAGGGTCCGTGGAGCGGCGAGGCCAGCGAGCCGGCCGACTGCGGCGACATCAGCGGCGCCGGGAAGTGCCCGCCGCTGTGGCGCCGGCCAAAGTCGGGCGGCGGCAGCATGGGCGGGCCGCCGTCGCTGGCGAGCGAGCCGTCGCGCAGACGGCCGCCGCCGCCGCCGCCGCCGCCGCCGGCCGACGACGACGACGCCAGGGCCGAGGCCGAGTGCGACGTCGTCGGCGTCGTCATCGTCGACGACGCGGGCTGACCCGACCGCGACCGCAGCATGCCTGTGCCGCCCAGCAGGCTGGGGCTGAAGCTGCTGCGGCCGGTGTCGTCGCTCGCGCGGCCGGCGCGGTTGCCGCCAAAGCCGGCGCCGGCACCGGCGCCCGCGCCGCGCGAGACCAGCGTGATGCTCTGCTTGACGTGGTCCTCGACCTCCTGGAAGTCGCGCGTGAACGTGCCGACAATGTCGGCGATCTCGGGCGCCGCGCTGCCGGGCGGCAGGTCCTCCAGCACCGTGCGCACCTTGTCCTTCCAGATGGCGAACCAGCGCACCTGGATCGTCACCAGGTTGCCGAGGCAGATGTTGCCGATGCGCTCCGTGTTGGCCGACAGCAGCGGCAGCTCCTTCTTGAGCGCCTCGTTGAGCGCCTCGTACTGCTCCACCAGCTCGGCCAGCTGCTTGTCGACCTTCTTGCCGGCCTTCTTCAGCTGCACCGCGCGCTCGTAGTCCAGCCGGCGCTTGGCCCGCTTCTTCATCGCCAGCCCCGGGTTGCCGTAGCACTTGATGACCAGCTCAAACGGCTCGATGACGTGCTTGCGCACCTGCGTCAGGTGCTGGTCCAGCGCCACCTTTTCCATGTCGCGCATCGACACGTTGAACCGCGCCCACTTGCTCTCCAGCTCCGGGTACGGCGACGGCTGCAGCCGCATCACCAGCTCCATCGCCGACAGCAGCTGCAGGAACTCGTGCACGTACCCCGTCACCTGCCGCGTGTAGTACTCCACGTCGCGCAGCACCACCTGCAGCCGCAGGTAGTCGTCGCCGTACTTCTCCTGCAGCTTCACGTACGCCGCGTCCTCGGGCGGCCGCTGGCCCGACGACGCCTGCTGCAGCTTGTCCACGCGCTTGCCAAACGCCCGCGCAAAGCCCGCCCGCACGTCCGAGTCCTTGCGCTTGCGGCCCACAATCTGGCCCACCAGCTCAAAGTTCTTCTTCGTCTTGTTGATGTCCAGAATGGCCGTCTCCAGCAGCGTGCGCGCCGCCACCAGCCCGGCCCGGTCGGGGTGGTCGTCCGGCGTGTACTGCAGCAGCTGGCTGATCAGGTTCGGGTACTTGGTGATCCGCTGCATCGGCTTGATCAGCAGCGAGTCCAGGTTCCACGCCGCCGTCAGGTCTTGCGCCACCTCGTTGCACTCGGCGAGCCACAGCTTGACCGTCGGGTCCTCCTGGATCTGGATCAGCCGCTTGGCCGCGCTGTCGCTGCTGCGCAGGAAGCCCTCGTGCGTCACCCGCATCTGGTCAATGTTCTCGCTGAACACAGGCCCGAGCGCCGTGCGCCGGTCGCGCGCGTCGTCCGACTCGGCCAGCAGCCCGGACTCGGTCCCGCCCGTCGTGAAGCTCGACGCTGACGTGTCCGCGACCGACGTGTTGGACGTCGAGTTGAGCGTGCCCGTCTCCGACAGGATCGAGTCCTCGCGCGGCGGCGGCGACGGCCGACGCTGCCCCTTGGGCGGCGCGTACACGCTCGCCACCGCCTCCTTGAGCTGGATCAGGAAGGCCGTGTGGAAGGCAATGATCTCGTCCGTGTTGCGGAAGATCAGCTTGACCGTGTTGGCGTCGAGCTGCGGGCACGCCTCGGCCGTGCCCTTGTAGATCTCCTCGACAATGTTCATGTCCCGCACAAAAACGGCTTCCGTGTCGATCAGCTCGCGAATGACCATCTGCCGCTGCACGAGCCGCGCCTGCTCCTTGCTCGACGTGGCCGTCGTCGTCGACGTCGTCGATGCCGCATGGTGCTTCAGACTGCCCGGCCGCGACGACAGCGACGACGTCGCAAACGTGCCGCCGCCGCCGCCGTTGGCGCTGTCCACGCTCGGCCGCGGGGCATCGGCAGCACGCACCGTGCCCGGCCGCTCGTTGTCGATGAGCGTGGTGCCGCTCATGTTGTGGCCCATGTCATGGCCCTTGACGCCGGCAGACAGCCGCCCAAAGGGCTGCACCGTCGCGGCAGAGGAGGACAGCACCGCCGTCGTGTCCTGGTCCTGGTCCTGGTCCTGGTCCTGGTCCTGGTCCTGGCCGTCGTAGCGACCGTCATGGTGGTCGCCGGTCTCGTAGGCATCGTGGTCGTCGTGCATGTTCAGCGCAAAGCTGTTGGGCCGCGACGAGTCGTAGTAGCCGCTCGACTCCGCCATGGAGTGCCGGTTGCTGGCCGACACGGGGATCGGCGGCGGCGAGTGGTCGGGCAGCTCGGGGATCGGCGAGCGACCGGGCTGCTGTTCTTCGCCCGACAGATAGGGGAGGAAGAAGCCGCTGCCGGGCTGGATGTCGAGTTCCGGCAGCAGTTCGTGCTGTCTGGCTCTCTCGAGCTGATGGTTGCTGCTCTGCGCCACCGTTGCCATCTCCTCCATACCTCCAAGGTCCGCCGCATCCTCTTCGATGATCGAGTCCGGCCGCGAATCAAACTGGTACGGGTTCGGCCGCTGGCTGTGCTGGTGGTGCGGCGGCGGATGGCGCGGGCCGGCCGCGATGGGACTCGGGCCCGTCGAGGACGTGGACTCGGCCGGGCCCGAGCCGAGCAACGCGCGCCCGTCCGCACTCTCCACCGAAAAGTCGGTCCACCCCGACTGCTGGCTCGAGCGGTTCGCCGGCGACGGCAGCGACGGAATGGCCAGGCTGTTGGCGGTGTCGGGCGTGGGCTGGGCCTCACTGGGCGACGAGTCCTCGGCAAGCGACGCGCTGCGCAGTGCGGCGATATTGTCGCGCAGGCTGGGCCCCGTGTAAAAGTCTTCGGACCTGGGCGACGGCGGCGCCTCGTCGTCGGCAGCGGCGCTCGCCACGGCCCGCGAAGGCGACGGCGACGTGTGGGTGTGGCGCGCGGGGAACTCGGTCGTCTCGCGTCCGATGATGACCACCGACGTCGGCTGCTGGGTGTCGGGCTCGAACGGCCGCAGCTCGTACTCTGGGGTCGCGGGGGTTGCAACAACGTCGACCGGCTGCTGCGTTTGGATCTCTGGCGCAGGCGACGGCACCGGACTGATATCGTCCACGCGGGCCGGCGGGACAGAAGAGACAGAGGGCACAAGGTCGGCCGGGTCGGTTGCGAAGCCAATCTCGATGCTTTCTGCCGAGGCCGTGTCTTTGTCGACGGGCGCGGGGGCGTCTTCCGGCTCCTCCTCGACGGCGTGCTGCACTTGGCGAATTGGACTCTGCTGAAGGCTGTGCAGTTTTGCCGGGCTCTGGACGAACTGCCCCGAGTCCGGGCGCTCAGAGCCGTGCGGCGACGGCGTATAGGCGCGGCTGTCGAAGCTGTCCTGGCGGAACGCCCCGGGCATCGAGTGCACAAACGAGAACGAGCCGTCCTTGTCGCGTTTGTGGCCCCTGGCCGGCCGCTCCGGCGCGGGCGAGCCTGCGCTGTCGGTCGTATCGTCTTCGAAAGGGTACTGATAGACGGCCTTTTCGTGCTGGCGATGCGACAGCGGCGGCGGCTGCTCGGAAGCATGCAAGGCCGGCGACTGGAGGGGCGATGCAATGCCGAGGCCTGTTGCGCTGTTCTCTGTCGGCGGCAGGTCCTCTGCTGACGGCCCATCGACCTGCTGTGCCGACAATGCCACTGCCCGCTCCGGAAGGGCCGGCTCTGTCTGGGGCTCATTGTCGAACTCGGTCTCAATCGAGTGCTGCGACGTGGCCGATGGCGGCGCCTCGTCGTCGTCGTCGTGCGGCAATCCGAGCAGCGACAGCGGGTTGAAGGACACCTCGGTCGGCGGCGACATGTTCTCGGGGAACGTGCCGGGGATGCCGAGCGTGGGCGAGTCGCGGCCGCGCTTCGGTGGTGCGTGTGCCGTCACCACGGGCTGCGTAGTGATGGAAAGCACCGGGGGCGTGGCGGCGTCCGGCAATGCGTCTGGCTGCGCGTCTGCGGCACCATCTGTGGGTGAGGCGGCGGGAGGCTGGGCCGCCGCTGGAGCGGGCTCTGTCACCGGCAAGGCTGGCACAGGCGGCACGTCGTCGGTCGGCGGCCGTGCCGGCGACGGACCACGGCTCGGGCCGCGCCCCGTGGACGGCGTCCGCGAGCGCTTGGTGGGGAAGGTTTCGGTGGTCGAGGGTGTCGGCGAGGCCGTCGCCGTTGTTGCCGTTGTGGCGCTGGAGGAGGCTGCGCGCACGGCGGCTTCGGCCTGGGCCTTGGCGCGGGCGGCGGCCTCGAGCTCCTTCTTACGCTTCTCGGCGGCGGCCTGGCGCGCCGCCACGGCCTCGGTCTCGCGGATGGACTTGCTGTACTTGAGCCGGATGGTCTCGCGGCGCTGGGCAAAGTCAATGGGCCCGACGTCGATTTTGCGGCGCGCGGCGCGGCTGCTCTGCTCCTGGCGGGCGGCCGATGCAATGGTGCTGCTGGCGTACTGCATGCGGCTGCGGTCGATCGACGAGGAGGACGACGAGGCGGCCGAGAGGCGGCCCAGGCGCGACGACGACGACGCGCTGGCGCCGGCGCCGGCGGATCCGCCGGTTGCTGTGGCCGACGAGACCGGCCGCCGGGGCCGCGAGCTGCGGAGCTGTGGCGAGAGCTTGGGCTGTGGCGCGCCGTAGGCGTTCAGATGGCTGCCGGCACCGCCGCCGTTGGTGGCAATGTGCGAGGGGATGGCCTTCCGCGAGGAGGCCGAAGAGGGCGGGCGTGCTGAGAGGGAGGGGATGGCGGTGGTTGTGGTTGTGGAGGAGGAGGTTGGGGTGGCCGCGCGGCGTCTCGTCATTGCTGACGCGTTGTTTGCACTGACGGGCGGATGCGAGCCGGTGGACTGGCGTTGCGCCGTCTTGGTCGCGGCCGGCGTGCGGCGCGTGAAGGAGGGCGAGTCGGAGTGCGACGAGGAGGAGTTGGAGGCGCTGGACAGCTTGCGCACCGAGACGGGGATGCGCGACGTCGGCGAGGTGGGCGACTGCGGCAGGCTGGCGGCCGAGTGCGGGCGGTAGGCGGGGAGGCCCGGCGGGGTCGGCGAGGCGGTGACGAGCCGCGACGGCAGCGGGCGGGAGGAGGGGAGGGGAATCGACGACGCGGGCGCGTGCGGCGGCGTTTCGCTGTGTGCCCTGCGGTGGCTGGTGGCGGTGTCGGCCGCGGTGGCGGCGCTGCGGTACCAGTCGGTGGGCGACTCGGGCTCGCCGTTGGCGTCCATCTCGGAGCGGGCGCGCGGAACGGTGCGCGGGATGCTCGAGATGATGGACTCGGACGTGCGCCGCGGGCGGCCGCTGGGGCCGGCGCTGTCGATGCCGTAGCCGGCGGACAGCATGTCGACGTTCTCGGGCAGGATCTCGCCAAACAGCAGACCGTTGAGGTGCGCCGCCGACGTGGGCGGCGACGACGGTGCGGTCCGACGCGGCGGTGCCCGGGGCGAGGTGAGGTGCGGCTGGCCGGCCGCCGTCGAGCGTGGCTTGGCGATGCGGCTGGCAAACGAGTTGGGGCTGACGGCGCCTTGCAGCGGTGTGCGCCCGGTCGTGGGTGTCTTGGCCCGTGACGATGGAAGGGTGGTCGATGCAGAGCCCGACGATGCAGACGTCGCCCGTGCACCGGCAGACGCTCTCGCGGACCTTGCCTGAAAAGAGGAGGCGGTAGATGATGTGGAAGAAGAGGATGCACCGCCGGGGGCGTTGATCTGGTCGAAGCGTTTCTTGAGATCCCGGACGCTGGTCGACGAAGACCCGGCAACCCCGTAAGCCTGCCTGGGCCTACCAGCACCAGCACCGGCACCAGTCGTGGTCGGGCTGGAGACAGAACGGCCGGAACGGAGGCCGTTGGTGTGGGCAGCAGCGGCGGCAGTGGAGATGGCCGGGGCTGCAGAGGATGATGGATAGAGGTGCTGCCGGTGATGGCGTGACTGCGGCTGCTGGTGGTGGTCGTCGGACGCGTGCTGGCGCGCAACGGCGGCCACGGCAGACACGGGCGAGGCGGCCATGAGGTCGGCAGCGGTGAAGGCAATGGCGTCGCTGTGGCTGGTGGCGTGGTGGTGGTCGGCGTGGGTGCGGTAGAAGTCGACGGGGTCGGCCAGGCTGTCGGTGTCGTCGGGCAGCAATGGAAAGGGCTGGGAGGAGGAGGGCCAGGCGGACGGCGGCGCAGTCGAGGTCGAGGGCGAGGTCGAGGTCGAGGGCGAGACCGAGTTCAAGGTCGAGGTCGCAGTCGCGGTCGTCGTCGTCGTCGTCGTCGTCGTCGCGGCCGTTGGGCCTACAGCAGACACGGATGGGGCGTAGGGGTCAACGGCGTAGAGGTGCACGTCGCGGCGGTCGGGGCGGGGGAGAGGATCGAGGAAGTCGTCCTCGTCTCGTTGGCCGCCGTCCATAGTGGCGGCGAGCTGATGGACATTAGGCTCTGTGGCCACGGAAAAAGGGCGCCAACTAGACGTAATTGGGGGGGGGGGGACGGCCAGCAAAGCCCCAGAAAGCCCGGATGCGAAGGCCGAACGCGTCAATCCGTGGTTGGCTGGCTGGGCCGGGCGGCGAAAGACGGATGGCGCGAAGCAGGGTGCTGACGTGGGTGGGCGGGTTGGTGGTGGTGGCAGCAGTAGGCAGTGTCGGTCGCTGGTTGTTGTTTGGCTGTGGACGAAGGAGCCACGAGTACGGAGTACGAACAAGTACGCAGTACGGGCAGCGGGTGTGCCTGGGGCAAAAATAGCGGCGGCTCCACTGCAGCCAGGAGGCCCAGCCAACCAGGCGACGCGAGCCCGGCTGTCTAGGCCCACTGGGCTGTTCTTTCCATGAGCTCTTGCATTTTGTATTTCACTCATTTTGCTTTGGATTCTCCGTCTTCCTATCGCTCTCTGCTCTCTGCTCTCGTCGATGCCGGCAAGACACACTCGCCGAACGACCGCCGGCAAGCCACCGGCTCCTCTAGCGCTCTCCGTTTACGAGGCAAGATACGAGCTGCCAGGCACAGACAGCCAGGTACGGGAAGAGTAGGGAAACACGCGTGTCTCTCTGGCTTTGCATCTCTGCATCTGCCGCCTCGTCTCACCGGCCACACCTCGCCAGCAGCCGTGCAACGGTCCAAGATGGGATCGTCTCGTCTTTTTTTTGCCCTGCGCCGTCGATCCCGACGTCTGGATCGTCAGCCCATTGCCCTACTCCGTACTCCGTACCCTGTCCTGCCCTGCCCGGCCCTGCCCTGCCCTGCCCTGCCCTGCCCGGCCCCTGTCGTCTCCATCCGTCGGCACACACCCAATCACATTCGCACAGACAGCGACAAGGCCGCCCGCATAAACCATCGCCTTCCAACCATGCCGTGCCGCCTCGGATATTCGGGGTCAGATTCCGCCCCCCTGCAGCGTTTCGTTTGTTTCGCTTTGGCTGGACGCCCTGTTTCACCCCAGCGCACCCGTCCGCCCGTCCGCCCTTCTCACAGGGCGTGCTCGGGGGCTGCTCGGGGGGCTGCGCCTGCGTCGGCTCGTTGGCCGCTGTGCGTGCACATCCCACGTTGCCCTTCGCAGCAAGCAACCGCGCCACCGCGCTAAGCAAAAAGGGCCCACCGGTTAGAGGGATCATCTCCCGCCAGCCATCCCTAGCGACCCAAAGTGCCCGCGTCCTTTTGTTTCTGGGCACCGTACTTTTCCTATGGTTATCCCCGTCCATTGCGTCGTTGTTATCATTTTTGCTCACCGGCGCAGATCTGCCTACCCGTGATTCCCTTTTTTTTTTGCCCGGTTTTCCCGTCTTTATTCGCCAAAAGTAACTCTCAAGTACACTGGACAACTCGGGCAGGTACTCGCTGCCCTGCTGGGTTGCTCCTGCCCATGGTGCCCCCGACGCCCGCGACCCCACCCGTCCCCGCGGCCTCGACGCGTCTAGCACGCGTAGCCGCTTTTTGTTGATGTGCACGCCAGCTTCCTAGAGTAGTAATGATCACAGGCCTTTAGACGACCCGGAGATAGCCTCATCTCGGCTCCTGCCTAGTGTCGCAGCATGCTGTCGGCAATCTCGAGCGTCCGTGCTGGCCATCGTACGATTTGCACGACGGCGCGCCCAGTCTAGACATGGCCCGGCACCGGAAACGCCAGCGCACCTCGGGCGCAGAGGCCAGAACAGCTCAGCAGACGCGAGCGGACGACGGTGCTCGGCAGCAGCAGCAGGCCAGAGCCTCGGAAGGGGCCCGAGCGCCGAAGCGAAGGCGCACATCCAACACCATGACCGGCTCGTCTGCCGCCGTGACGGCCCCGACGGCCCCGACGGCCCCGACGGCCCCAACAGCCCCGACCCCCGGCTCCGCCTCCGCCGTCAAGCACGCCCTGCTCGCCCGCTACTACCCCCGCGTCGAGACGCTGCGCGCCTACCTGCTCACCCGGCTGCCGGCCTCGTCGCGCCTCCGCCGCAAGAAGCTGCGCCTCGTCGGCCACCGCGGCCCCGATGCGGACCGGCCCATCGACCAGCTGCTGAGCCGGCTGCTGGACACGGTGCTGGTCGGCTGCCCGGCGGACGCCGACGCCGACACCGACGCCGACACCAACACCGACACTGACAAGCACAGCCGCCAGCAGCTGCGCCTCTCCTTCTCGCAGGACCGGCGCGCTGACGAGTCGTACGGCAGCGTGTCGGATGCCGACGGCGTCTCTCTGCAGACCGAGGTACGTCTTCCCCCTTTTTTTGCTTGTTTGTTCTCTCCTGACATCCAGATCGTCGACTTTGTCATCTGGCTCCTCTTCCAGCGCGCCAAGCGGCGCGCCCCCGTCGGCCGCGGCTTCGGCAGCTTCCCCGCCCACGTCCTCTGCCACGGCTTCCAGCAGGGGCGGCCGTTTGTGGCCGACGATGCGCCCCCGCCGCCGCCCTGCGCCATCCCCGGCCTCTACGTCAGGCGCCCGAACCAGCACGCGCAGACGCTCAAGGAGACGCCGTGGCCGGAGCTGCTGGCCCTGCTGGGCGCGTCCGGCGAGTCCATCATGACCGACCTGCTGCTCGACTGCTCCCTGTTTCTGCCAGTCGACGCAGGCCACGACAACTACGTCCAGCTCACCGGGAAGCCGCTCGGCGACGTCATCGGCGTGGGCATAAGCAACCCGCCGGCACCGCCCGCGGCTCCAGCGGCGGCTGATACCGCGAACAAGCAGTCCCTGTCCGAGATCCAGTTTGTGCGCAGCCGCATGTTCTATGCCCGGCCCAGCAGCAGCAAGAAGGGCGACGTCCTTTTCGGGCTCACACACATTCGTAAGATCAATCTTGCCTCTTTCCTAAACAGTGCGAATGCTGACTTGTGTGCAGATGTCCTGAACCGGTACCCCTATCTCAGGCCGACGACAAAAGAGGTCACTGAAAAAGACCGAGCCGCAAAGAACCGCGACGGCACCATCCACGTCATGATGTACATGTTCCCGCGGCAGTTTGGCCTGCACAGCGTCTTCACCTCGAGCGTCGACCGCACAACGACGACGCAAAAGTTCCAGGACTACACGCTCCGCGAGGACGAGATTGCCAACAAGCTGGCCGTCTTGGGCCGAGCCACGCCGCCGGTCCCGCGGCGCCTGCGCGGCCTCCCGATGCGCCTCGTCGAGAAGCTGCGCATCCGCCACGAGCGGTGCGCGTACCGGGCCCTCCTGGAACACTACTGTCCGGACGCGGCGCCGACCGGGACCGACCCGGTGGACGTCGTGCAGCAGGCGACGCCCGTGGCCCGGGTCTCGGCCTTCTGCCAGGCCGTCATCAAGCGCGTCGTGCCCGACGCGTTCTGGGGCACGGGCGCCACGCAGGCCGCCAACCGCGCGCTGTTCCTCGACAAGATCGACGCCTTCCTGCGCCTGCGCCGCTACGAGACCTTTAGCCTGCACGGGCTGCTGCAGGGCCTCAAGGTGGCCGACGTGGCGTGGCTGGCTGGCGAGGGCAGCAAAGACAGCAGCGGCAGCAACGACAGCACCCGTCCCCGCCTCTGCAACACCGACCTGCAGAAGCGCCGCGAGCTCTGGGCCGAGTTCCTCTACTACCTGGTCGACTCGCTGCTGCTCCCGCTGCTGCGCACAAACTTCTACGTCACCGAGTCGGGCCTGCACCGCAACCGCATCTTCTACTTCCGCCACGACGTCTGGCGCCGCCTGGCCGAGCCCGCCCTCGCCGCGCTCAAGGACAGCATGTTCGAGGAGGTCGCGCCCTGGGACGTGGCGCGCCGCCTGGCCGCCGACCGCACCTTTGGCCAGGTGCGGCTACTGCCAAAGCAGGCGGCGCTGCGGCCCATCATGAACCTGCGGCGGCGCGCCGTGGCCGCCAAGGGCACCAAGCAGCTGGCGAGCAGCACGAACAAGGTGCTGGAGCCGGTGGCGTCGATGCTGCGCTACGAGATGGTGGGTTCTTGTTTTGTTTCTCTCCAAAACAACTGTCGTTTCACTAACACCTCTCCCCCCCCCCAGAAACAACACCCCGAGCGACTCGGCGCGTCCATGATGTCGGTCAACACGCTCTATGAACGGCTCAAGGCCTTCAAGAAGCACCTCACGGCCGACAACAAATGCTCGCTGCCGCCCCTGTACTTTGCCAAGGTCGACGTCAAGGCCGCCTTCGACACCATCCCGCAGGACGCCATGGTGGCGCTGCTGCGCACGCTGCCGTCCGAAGCGGTGTACCACATCGACCGGTACGTGGAGATTGCCGCGCCCGAGCCGACAAGGGGTGGTGGCGGTGGTACCAGCGTCCCGACGACGGCGGCCCTCCCGACGCGGCAGTGGAAGGCCGAGGCGCGCGGTGAGCACGACCGTGCCGGCTTCCACGACCTGGTGGCGGGCACGCTGGCGACGCACCGCAGCAGCACGGTGTTTGTGGACGGGGCGTTCCGCAAGACGGTGCCGCGGGAGCAGCTGGTGGACCTGGCGGTGGACCACATCGAGCAGAATCTCGTCAGGATGGGCAAGAAGTACTACCGGCAGCGGCGCGGCATTCCGCAGGGATCAGTGCTGTCGTCGGCGCTGTGCAACTACTTTTATGCGGACCTGGAGGACAAGGAGCTCTGTTTCCTAAAGGAGGGCGACGCAAACGACTACCTGCTGCTCCGTCTGATCGACGACTTCTTGCTGGTGACAACGAACCAGGCCAAGGCGGCGAGGTTCGTCGAGGCGATGCACGGCGGACACCCGCAGTACGGCGTGACGGTCAACCCGACGAAGACGCTGGTGAACTTTGAGCTGGTGCTGGGCGAGCAGGCGGTGCGGCAGCTGCCGACTGGAACGCGGTTTCCGTACTGCGGGACATATATCGACTGCGGGACGCTGAACCTGATGCGCGACCGCGAGACCAAGGCCCAGGTCGTCTTTGACACGATCACGGTCGAGCGGGCGCGGCGGCCGGGCCACCACTTCCAGCGCAAGACGCTCAGCTTCTTCAAGTTCCAGGCGCAGTCCATGTTCTTCGACACGGCGCACAATGCGCTGCGCACGACGCTGCGCAACCTGCACGACGCCTTTATCGAGACGGCCACGAAGATGTGGGCGTATGCACGGTGTCTGCCCAAGGACCAACGGCCTCGTGCCACGGTGACGACAGGTATGTCTCCATTGATCTTGTTTTGTTTCGTATATTGACCCCTAGACACCATTGAGAAACTTGGCGAGCTCGCCTTTGCGCTCCTTAGCGGAACGACACGCAAGAAGCGGTGGCCGGACTATGCATTTGACGTGTCCAAAGCCCAAATGAAGTGGTATGCCTGACCCGAAGCCCGGGAACAAACACAAACTGACGGACAGGATCATGCTTTGCGCCTTTCTGACAGTCCTGCGCCGCAAGCAGTGCGGCTACGCCGCCGAGTTGGCGTGGCTGCGCGACAGCCTTGAGAAACTGCGTGCGCGTCACAGCCTGCGGCTGCCCCGGGAGTATATGCAGATTGCTGGGGGATGAGTGGACAGTCACCTAGATTGCCACTCCCGTCTCCCACCAGTGCGCCCCTGTGTGCCAGTACGGCAGGTCGTCGCGGTAACAGCGCCAGGCCGCGTGGCCAGCGTGGCCGCTGCTGGGCGGGGGTCTCGGTGTCGCTGCCGGAACCAGCCAACCCTGGCCCAGCCACCGCACGACCGAAAAGGGCACGGGCTCAAACAGCCAGATGCCGCAGCGGGCCAGGTCGTCAAGAAAAACCGACTGCGTGATGTGCAGCCAGGCTGCAGCGAAAGCAACTCGCAGCGGAGGCCCGGCTAGCGCAGAGATGCGCCTCCAGGAACAGCTGGCCGACGCGAGAATGCGCCCAGCAGCCGCCCAGAGTGCGGCCTCGACGGCGACACCGACGCCGGCCAGCAGGAAGAAGATGGGTGGCCGCCACCACTGGGCACGCGCGGCCATGCTAGTGCGGCTGCCGGCGGCGTGCAGCATGGAGGACTGGGCAAAGGCGAGGCCGAGGACGAGGGCGCGCGGGGGGCGTTTGCTTCCTGTGATCCAGATGGCGGGCGCCAAGAAGGAGGTGCGAAAGGTCTGATGCCACCAGGCACCCCAGAAGCCGGCGAGCCCATGGTCGGCGATGGCGCCGAGGCGGCCAAACAGCGAGGGGAACTGCCATAGCTGGCAGGCGACGGGCGTGGCGGCGCCGGCAGCCCGCCACAGCGCGCCCACGGCAACCCGCAGAACGGCGTCGAGCGACAGGAAGAGCGTGATGGCGGCATAGATGCCGACGAGGGCGAGGGCGCTGCGGGCGACGGGGTGCTGGAACGGGGCGAAGGGCGGCAGCGCGAACAGCTGCGGGTCGGGCGGCGGTGCCGGGGCCCAGACGGCCGGGTCGGTGGCCAGGTCGGCCCAGGCGCGCGCGCCGTGGTGGCTGGGTGGCGGGCCGAGCACAAAGTAAGGGTCGCGGGTCATGATGACGGCGCAGATGTCGAGCACGAGGTAACTGGCGGCGAGGCCGGCAAGGCGGGAACAGAAGAAGGCGGCGTGAGAGCGGTGGCGGGTGAAGCCGGCGGCGGTGGCGATGGGCAGGCTGGCGAGGTCGACAGGAGCGGGCAGGGCGGTCGGCGGCGCAAAGTGCGGGATGGGCGCGTGGCACCAAGACCAGCCTGGGGGTTAGCAGGTCGTAGCAAAAGAGAATGGAAACGATGAACTCACCTGGTCCCCGCCACGCCGTCAGCCGGTCCCAGGCCCAGTCGAGACGCGTGCTCAGCGGCCCGTCGACGGGAAAGGCTTGCCAGTGGTAGGAGTAGCCGCAGCGCAGGCTGTGGGCGATGTCGTCGTCGGGAGCGGCAATGTCGGTGGCTGGGGCTTTGTTGTCCTTATTCTGCCGCTGCATCACCCGCGCACCTGCCCACGGGTCCGTCCAGAACAGCACGGCCAGCACCCACTGGGCGCCCCAGGCGGCGGCCAGGCCGGCGCCATATGCCGCGGCCGTGTTCGCGCTGCTGGCCTTGGGGTCCCACAGCGGCGCCAGGTTCAGCGCCACGAGCGCCAGGGCCACCGGCACGCGCAACTGCCGCAGCCATTGATGCCTGCCGGCCACGGCGACGTACGCAGCCGGCAGCAGCAGGTTGGGCGCCAGGGCCCAGGGCACCAGCACCAGCTGGCGGGCGGTGCCGGCGGCGCTGGCGGCGCGGAATGCGTCGCGCAGGACGACGCGCTGGTAGTCTGCCAGAGTCGCCATATGGGATGGAGAAAGAAGCGATGAGCAGGGCGAGACAGGAGGATGGCGGTGACGTGCAGAACGTATAGTTGAGTTTAAGTGGGTCTATGTGACGGCCCGGCACGGGCACGCACCGGCGCGTGAGAACAAAGGAAAAAGGCGACGAGGTGAGACGGAACGGGGCCAGAGAGCCAGTCCACTAGAAAGTGTTTAGGCTGCTTTTCTTCCCAATGTTGCATCTGGATCTCTGCTCGTCAGCCGCATCGTGGCACCGTAGCTCGTCTAGCTCGGAACGGGTTTTTGTCCTGCTGGTCATCGTCCAGGCCAGTCCAGTACACCGTCCGGCAGACTCTGTTCTAGGTCGCAGCTGGTCGTAGAGGCCCATTTGGCCGTCAGCGAACGCCGGGTTCTGCGCCTGCTCATAGGCTCGCCGACAGAGAGGAACGATGACATTGCAGATGTTGGTCGGATGCGCCGTGCAATCAGCCCAGGCGGCAAAAAAGCCGCCACGGCACTGCTAATCTCGGGGACGAGGCCGGTCTCGGACGTATCATTGGCTGTCCGGCACACGGCGCCGATCTGAGGAGGCGGGGGGTGGTCATTAGGACGTTGGTCGGCGGTCTGTTGGTGTTGTTCAACGGAAAAAGAGAATAAATCCCTTTGTCCAAAAGAGATGCTTTTGTCTCTCACAAGTGGGAGGCGGTTGCCCTTTCGGTGCTCCTTCTCTTTTAATATCTGTTTCACGTCGCCGCCTCTTTCCTTCCCAAGTCCATCGTTACTCTCCTTCCGCTTTCGTCAGTGCTGCTTTTGGAAGGCTCTATGGGCAAAAATGAACTCGTATAGAGGCAAGAGGATCAAATGGATTTACTGTGCTGGATTGGAGATTTGTTTTCTAGATATGTGCCAAGTTAGACTCCATTTCAAATTTCGAAAAAACGTCGGTAAAAACTTTTGATGATTTTATTTGTTTTTTTGACATGGAATTTATTTTATCCTACAGTACTCACTCCGCCTCGACTGCATCTCCAACTGCAATCGTTGGGTGCTGCTGCTCCGGCGTCACGGCCATCCCCCCCGGCTCGTGCGCCATGTGCGTGCCGAAGAAGACCTTGCCGTCGAACCGCCGCGTCTTGGCCAGCGTCACAAACGGCTCGTCGCGCTTCGTCCCCGTCGCCTGGTCCACGCACACCATGTGGCAGCGCCGGCACGCGCCCAGCATGCGGAACGGCTGCCGCGCCCGGCCGATGCGCAGCCGCGACCACGCGTCCTCGGCATAGGCGGCGCCGTCGGCGCCGCCGTCGCCCCCGTCCAGCACCACGTTGGCCCGGAACACGGCCGCCGGCACCGGCGCCGCACCCGGGCCCAGCGCCGCGTTGAGCGCCCGCAGGCTGGCCATGTGGATCGCCAGGATCGGGCTCTCGTTGGCAAGCAGGATGCGCAGGCGGCTGCTGCTGCTGCCGTCGGGCGTGCCGCCGGGCACCAGCGCCGTCTCCTGCTGCTGGTAGCCCTGCAGATGCGCCTTGGCGTGCCGCGCGCTCGGCCCCTGCCCGCCGGGCGGGAAGCGTGCCAGCAGACACGGCACGCCCAGCGCGTCGCTGAAGAAGGCGTGCACCGCCGGTGCCGCGTACACCTGGGCCGCCACGGCCTCGCCGCAGACGCGTGATGCACGGGCGCGCGCGGGCGCCGCCGGCGGCAGAAACAAAGCCGGATTCTGCGACAGCGGCACGCTGATCTCGCGGTCGGGCGTCCCCTCGCCGCCCCACCACACCACCCGCAGCACGCCCTGCGCAAAGTCGAGTGCCGGCCGCAGTCGCACCATCTGCGGGTACTGCTTTTGACTCAGCGCCCGGCGCGAGCCGCGGTGCACCAGGCACCACTCGCGGTCCCAGGCGAGGCCCTCGGGGCGCACGGCCCAGGGCGTGCCGGGAGGGACGTTAAAGGCGCCGCAGCTCTTGATCGGATAGACGCTGATCTGGGCAACGCGCAGCGGTGGCCGATTGTGCGTCGTCGTCGTCGTCTTCTCGACCAGCTTCGCCTCCTCTTCTTCGACCTCCTCGTCCTCCTGGAAAAACTCCTCGACAAACGCCACAAACCGGTCGACGTCCGCCACCGTGCTCATCGCCCCCAGACTCGCCCGGATCACGCCCGTCGGCTTGCCGGCCACAATGTCGTCGTCGTTGTCTGCGCCACCGCACCGCAGCCCGCGCGCAAAGTTGCGCCGCACCTCCCACGGCGCCAGGTCCAGCGCCGCCGCAATGCCGCCGGGGTTGCACACGCCGCCCGTGCGGATGTGGAACTTTTTCAGCGCCGCCAGCTTGTCGAACTCGGCGAGCCCGACCCATGCACCGCGCGCGTTGCGCACGTTGAACGCGACGGTAGGGCCGGACGAAGATGCAGCATCGCCCCCGTACAGGAGACACACCCGCCGCCCGTTGGCGTGCCGCAGCGCCGCCAGGCGCGTCCGCAGCCGAGCCGCCAGCACCCCCGCGTGCGCTGCCACCCGCGCCATGCTTCCGAATAGCGCGCCGTGCGTGGCCAGCGCCGCCCGCAGCGCCAGGATCGCGTGCACCGGCAGCGTGCCGTCCTCGAGCCGCTCGTGCAGCGCCGCGCCGCCCGCCCGCCGCGGCGCATGCCACTGCTCGCGCGGCCCGCACACGACGACGTCCACGGTGCCGCCGCCAAAGTAGCGCCGCGCGTCAAACACCGGCTCGGCCGCGCGCCGCACCAGCAGCGCCGCCAGGTCCGGGAAGCCAAAGGCCTTGTAGAAGCTGACCAGCACAAAGTCGGGCGCCGCGTCCGCGTCGCTCAGGTCCAGCGGCGCCGTCGCGCAGTACGCGGCCGCATCCAGCAGGACCCACGGCGCCGCCGCCGTCTGCCGCAGCCGCGACGCCCACGCCAGCGGATATCGCTGGCCGTCCATGTTGGACTGGGCCGTGTAGGCGAAGAGGGTGGTGGAGGGGGTGTCGTTGTCGTCGGCTCGTTTGTGTTCGTGTTCGTGTCCTGGTCCATCGGCATCCATAAACGCCGGCTCCTGGCCTCCCACCCACGCCTCGACGCCCGCCGACGTCATGCACGCCGCTTGCCGTGCCTCCGCTCGCACGCCGACCAGGCTCGTGTGGCACGCCTCGTGGTACGCGTACGCAAACCCGCCCGGCTGTGCACGACATGCTTCCGTCACCAGCTTGGCGCCCGCCGTCGCATTCGCCACAAACACCAGATCGAATTCGGCGGGGTCTGCTCCGAAAAACTGCAGCGCCCGCAGCCGGACGTCCTCGATCAGCGCCGACGACGCCTGCGATGACGCTGAGCCCGCGTGCGGGTTGCCGAGCAGCGACGCCGTCATGTCGGCGGAAAAGCGGTCGATGAGCGAGCGGCTGTAGAGGGTGGTGCCGGCATGGTCGAGGTAGGTGTTGTCTGGAGGTTAGCAATGGCCTGCAAAGCAGAGACACGAGACAGACGCACCCTTCAGCATGGGATACTCATGCTCCCGGAAAGACTCGACTGCTGCATTGTAGCCAGGCAGCTCATCAGCTGCTGTGGTTGGCACGGCCGTCGGGCCCAATGGCCGTGCCCGAAACCAGCCTGCCATGCCAAGCAATGGGATTAAGATGTGTGTAGTGGAGAGGCGATGACGAGCTGAAGTCAAAAGGTCAAGAGACAGACATGTCTATACGCAGGGAACGCAGAAACACAAACGGGTATCGAACTGGAAGACAAACATTGACGCAGAACAAAAAGGTAGCAGAAAAAGAAATCGAAACCCAACCTTATCGACTGACGACCGCTTTCATCCTTTCTGCCCTTTGTTGCAGTGGCGGCGGAGATTGCTGCTAGCGGCACCGATCGCAACCGGAGGCGGGCGATCTCCACGCTGGGCGGGCTAAAAGCAAGGTGCTGAGTTCTGACTGGAGCGGGCGAGGCGGGCGAGTCGGGCGAGTCGGACGAGCCGACACTGCCAACGACGAACCATTTTCGCATCTTCACGAGCAGCTGATGCCGAAGTAGGACATGGCAGAACACTGATTTGAGCAGAGAACAATTTGATTGATTCAATGGAGAAACCGACGAAGAGAAACGACGGTTGAGAAGGGCACGGGCAAAGAGTGTAGACAGCGTAAACAGCAAGTGCAGTTCCAAAGGCATGGAAGCTTGGAATACCTAAATGTCTCTTTGTATCGTATGCACTTTTGCCTCGCCAGTCACAGACAGGAAAAGAGACAGAAAGAAGGAGTCGCGGCGACGAGACGAACTCGAAACCGCACCTGCAAAAATCGCGTCACGTGCACAGCATGGACCCGCCGTACGCGCCCGCGACGCGTCCCACTGGCCCATCGCGGTCTCTACGCGTAAAGTGGCCCCGTTCCTGGCGCGCGCTCCCTGTCACGGCAACGACCCGCAACGCAGGCCTCTTTTTCTCGGCTGCCCTGTCTTTCCCTCTCTCCATCGCGGCTTCCTCTCGTTTTTTGGCACTGCATTCTCCGCGTTTGTCCTTTCCTTTTTTTTTTCTTGTTTCTCACAATCTTTTTGCATCGCTCCTGCATTCCATTCTTTTCTTTCTCAACCATCGTCATTTATCCATCGTTCCTTCTTCGACTGGCCTCCCTAATCATTAATTGCCTCGCCTCACTCACTCGCTCCTGCCACCATGGCCACCCTCGGCAAGCGTGCCCGCGGCCCTGACACGCCAGGTGAGAAACGAAGCTTTTTTTTTTGCCTCATCTTCTGCCTCTGCTCACACTCTCCAGATGCTTCTCCTGCCAAGCGGCCACGGCGGCAGACCCGCGCGTTCGTCGTCATCAACGACGAGAACCAGGACCCCGAGAAGGCCAGCTTCGAGGACGCCCTCGCCGCCAAGGACACGCCCGTCGCCGCCAAAGCCACACACACCTCGCCATGCAAGGCCTCGCCAAGCAAGCGCAGCGTGCCGCTGACGCCGTCCACGCCGCGCTTCCGCACCCAGGGCGCCGATGCCGCCAGCCCGGCCGCGTCGGTCCAGCCGGTCACGCCCGTGACGCCGCGCTTCCGCGTCATGTCTGCAGGGCGGCTGTCGCGGCGGGCCACGCCGCAGCGCTCGCCGCGGGACCGGGCCACGCCGCTGGGCCGCGACGTCCCCATGACGCCGCACACGCCCTCGGGCTGCCAGACCGTCTACCACAAGGCGCGGCAGCTGTTTGCACGCAGTGCCGGCGGCGCCGATGCGACGTCAACGGCCAACCTGGTCGGCCGCGACGACGAGCGGACGCGGCTGCGCACCTTTCTGCAGGGAAGCAACGGCTGCCTGTACGTGAGCGGCCCGCCCGGCACGGGCAAGAGCGCCATGGTGACGGACGTGGTCGACGAGGTCCTGCGCACCAGCAGTGGCAGTGGCAGCAGCCGTCCGGCACGGTCGCTGCGCAAGGCGTACATCAACTGCATGAGCATCCGGTCGTCCAAGGACCTGTACGGGACGCTGCTGCGTCTGCTCGTCGAGGATGCGGACGCAGACGCGGACGAGCCGACCTCGGTGGATGTGGACGAGGTCGATGCTGTCGATGCGCTGCAGGCGCTCTTTCTGCCAAAGGCCAAGGGAAAGGCAGCAGCAAAAAAGACGACCTACGTCGTCGTTCTCGATGAGATTGACCACATTCTGACGCTCGATCTTGACAGCCTCTACCGCGTCATTGAGTGGTCCATGCTCAAGGCCACCTCGCAGCTGCTGCTCGTCGGCATTGCCAACGCGCTGGACCTGACCGACCGGTTCCTGCCGCGCCTCAAGTCGCGCAACCTGCAGCCAGAGCTTCTTCCGTTTCTTCCCTACACCGCTGCGCAGATCAAGAACATCATCTTGACCCGCCTCCGGAGCGCATTGCCCGACAACGCCGGCAGTGACGCGCCGCTCCCCTTCTTCCACCCAGCTGCCGTCGAGCTGTGCTCCCGCAAGGTGGCCAGCCAGACGGGCGACCTGCGCAAGGCGTTTGAGATTCTGCGCCGCGCTCTCGACCACGTTGAAACCGAGGTTCGCGACAAGTTCTTCCGCGAGCAGGACGCTGCCCGCCTCGCAGATGCAACAACGACACCGACCAAGAAGCAGCCGCTGGGCGAAAACACCAACCTGGCGTCGTCGTCGTCGTCGGCGTCGGCGGCCGCGACGCCCAGCCGCACCACGCGCTCGCTGACGTGGGCCGCGTGGGCGGCCGACAACCTGACGGTGCAGACGGCGCCGCGCGTGTCGATTGGCCACCTGAACCGCGTGACGGCGGCTGCGTTTGGCAACGGCACGCAGCAGCGGCTGCGCGGCCTGAACCTGCAGCAGAAGGCGGCGCTGTGCGCGCTGGTGGCGTTTGAGAAGTGGAGCCGGGAGGCGCACGCGCAGCAGCAGCAGCAGCAGCAGCAGCAGGCGCGGGCGGCGGCGGACGAGGCGGCGTTTTCGTGCTTCTCGTCCTTCTCGACGGCGGGGGCGAAGAAGGCCGTGGGCGTGGCGGCGGCGGGCGCGGCCCGGACGCCGAAGACGGCCAGGGCGGCCAAGATGGCGACGGCGGCACCGACGGTCAAGAAGCTGTTCGACACGTACCGGCAGCTGTGCAAGCGCGACGCGGTGCTGCACCCGCTGTCGAGCTCCGAGTTCCGCGAGGTGGTTGGCAGCCTGGAGACGCTGTCGCTGGTGACGGCCGTCGACGGGCGCACGGGCTCGTTTGCGGTGCTGCAGCAGGGCGCGGGCCGGCGCGGGGCGGCGGCGGCGGACAGCGGTGCGGGTGGTGCGGCGGGGGGCGCGGCGGCCGGGGACGCGCGGCGGGTGGCCAGCTGCGTGGGCGAGAAGGAGCTGCAGCAGGCGCTGGAGGGGGCGGGCGCGGACATTCTGCAGAGCCTGCTCAGCGGCGAGGCGCTGGACTGAGCAGGGGTAGGGAAGGGAAGGGAAGGGAACGGCATTTTTGGCGTTTACGAGGGCATATGGTCTGGAAAAGGGCTTTTTTTGCATTGCATTTTGATAAGCCAATGACGACTGTTCACGAGTGGTGATGAGGTGGTCTATGCGGCGTGGAAGTCTGGGTGCTCCAGGTCACGATCGTGTGATCCAAGGCAATAAGGAGCAGGCCCGTCTCGCTTCCATGCGACTGCCGGAGCCGCAACAGCGTTCACATGTCTGTGCGAGACGGTTGAAACAGGGCTTCCCTTTGGCCCGGATCGGAGGCGTGCGGACCGTTGCTCCCCAGGGGAAAACATGAAACATGCAGATCTGGACGTTTTTGTCGTTTTTCTGTTTTTTCGTTTTTATCGTTTTTTTTCTGTTTTTTCTTTGTTTCGACGTCCTTTCCCGTCGCCCACGCTCCACGGTTTCGCTAAACCGCCCGCTGCCCGTCGCACCTCCCGCTTATTGGCCGCTGGCCGTGCGCGCGCACGATGCGCTCCTGGCCAGCAGAAAATCCCCCCCCTCCCCCCCTTGGCGGCTCCCCGTTTCCGCCCCGACCGGGCGTGTTTCAGCCGCAAGGAACGAACGGCCGAGAACCAACCAGAGGACCGCACGGCGACGTCTCCGTGTTCCGTCTTTTGTCTTCTGGGCGGCGCTCGTCAAACGGGCGAGAGGCAGCGCAGCGGCTCAGAAAGAAGAGGGGGGGGGGTTGGCTGGTAGGATCTGGGGTGGGAGCGTGCTGGTGATATATTTGTGTCTGGCTCCGTCTTGGCGGTTTCTTGTAAAGCGCCCGGCAGGCGATGTCTTACACGACTGTATTGCTTTTGTGATTTTTGACAGACTGTTTCTTTCTGTTCCGGCCACGACTTATAAGATTTGCTTTTTCCACATACGATTTACACACATCACACACAGTCAAACACCAAGAAACAGCCAACTTCACAATGGCCCGGTTGAGGCTACGACGGTATTTCGCCGCTGCTGTCGCCGCTGCAGCCCTCTCCTCGCCAGCAGCAGCAACCTCGTCTTCTCTCTCCCAACAGATTGCCTTTGGCGGCTGCCTCGGCCTCTGCGTCG
This sequence comes from Ceratocystiopsis sp. VPRI43766, assembly GCA_019925685.1. NCBI lineage: Eukaryota > Fungi > Ascomycota > Sordariomycetes > Ophiostomatales > Ophiostomataceae > Ceratocystiopsis > Ceratocystiopsis sp. VPRI43766. The sequence goes on along the minus strand of JADHKF010000003.1, from coordinate 502,049 downwards.
ACGACAGCGGCTGCGGCCCGTCCGACACGCAGTGCGTCTGCTCGGCGTCCGGCTCGACAACGTTCCTGGCCGAGACGGTCTCGTGCATTGCGCAGTACTGCCTGCTGACGGGGAAGCCCGGTAGCGGCAGCGGCAGCGGCGACGACGCCACCCTCCGCGCGGCCGTCGGCGCCATCAACAGCAGCTTTGTCGGCGTCGTCGCGGCCGTCTGCGCCGAGGACAACCTGGCCGTGCCGGCGGACCAGATCAGCAGCGCGCTGGCCGTGGCCAGCAGCATCGTGTCGTTTCTGTACCTGGACGGCGGGGGCACGGCGCAGACGACGACGATGACGCGGACGACGACGGTGCGGCGGACGACGTCGACGACAATGCAGCGGACAACGACAACGTCGACGACGGCGACGGCGACGGCGACGTCTACTGGGGCGTCGTCGACAGAGACGGCATCCACAGCAGGCGACGCTTCTGTGCCAACTTCCTCGTCTTCTTCTTCGTCTTCGTCTTCCTCCTCTTCTTCTTCCTCTTCTTCCTCCTCATCCTCCTCGTCTTCCTCGTCTTCCTCTTCCACCTCCTCTTCTTCCTCCTCTTCTTCCTCCTCTTCCACTTCTTCCACCACCACCACCTCCTCCTCTTCGTCCTCCACAACCGCCTTCACTTCCTCAACACCCGCCACTACAACAACAGGGTCTACGACAGCAACACGCACCACGGAGGCACCTGCAGTGGACACTACCGATTCCACGCCCTTTACAAACAGCAATGGCGCCCAGGGTCTTGCAGGACCAGGGCCGTGGTCCGTGCTGGCTGCGGCCGCTCTGCCGCTGGTCCTGGCCATGGGCATGCAGTTTCCATGACAGCAGACCTCGACAGCAGACCCTGTATTTGTACGAGCACGAAGAACGGGAGAACGGGAGAACGGAAGCACGGCGTACTGGAGCACGGGAATACGGCATAATGAGGAAGAAAACACCCTGCTTTGCTGTTTTGATAGTCTTTTCTAGCCACGATGCAACGATGCAACGATTTCTGACAAGTCCCTACTGGAACAGGCTGGCCACCGTGCTGTAGAGCTGAGCGTGTTAGTAAACCGCCAAAAGCAATAGAACACAGCGCACTCACCCAGGCATTCCGCGGACTGACAAACAGCCCCTCCGCCTCGGCCAGCACAACCGGCTGCGCGCCGCTGTCGGGCCCCGGCAGCGTCACCAGGCGGCCGCGCACCAGCGCCTTGCGGCCCGAGACCTGGACCGTCTGCGCAAAGAGCGCGACGCAGCCGTCGGCCGGTGTGGGCGCGCGGTAGTCGATGTGCAGGTACGCCGTCATGGCCACCTTGGCCGGCAGCGCGCCGAAGCAGCAGCGCGCCAGGCCCTCGTCCAGCAGCGTGGCCACCAGCCCGCCGTGCACAATGTTGGGGTGGCCGCAGAGGTCCTTGCCGAGGTGCGTGACCATGACGAGGGAGGGGCCGCCGGGGGAGGGGCCGCCGGAGCCGGCGCCGGAGCCGGAGCCGGCGCCGGAGCCGGAGCCGGAGCCGGAGCCGGAGTCGGAGCCGGACGCGGCCGTGGCGACCGCCGCCATTGTGGCCGCCGCCCCCGCCGCGTCGGCGTCCGCCGGCACGCCGTCAAACCCGCCCGCGTCGTTCACCCACAGCAGCGGCTCGACCGCCATGCGCCCCGGCCCGATCAGCGTGCCGGCCGTCAGGTTGAGCTTGCGGAACAGGAACGGCAGCCGCCGGTGCGGGTGCCGCGGGTGCCAGCGCGCGTCGGCCTCGAGCGCGGCCACCAGCGGGTGCCCGGCCAGGTGCTGGCGCAGGGCGCGGGCCGCGGCCGCCTCGGGCGTGTCGTCGGCGGCCTTGCCGGCAGCCGTGGCCGGCTCCAGCAGCGGGTTCTCGTCCGGCAGCGCGCGCAGCCGGGAGATGGTCAGGGCCGTGGCGACAACAACAATCACGCTGCCGCCGAGGGCAAACGAGAACACTGCCCGGAACACAAACGCGACGGCGCGGCGGAAATGGGAGCGAGGGGGGGTCGAGGGGGGAGCAGAGACGGCGGAGGAGTACGCTGGGAGCGTCAGTCAAATGCATACACGACCTATTCTGTGGGCAACCTACCTCTGATCAAGCAGGGCACCGACACGGGCACCGACACAGACAACCCGTGCCGTGGCCGTGGCCGTGCCCAGACCTGTGCTTGTCTGTGCTGCTGTTGAAGAAGTCCGGCGTGCCATGCCGGCGACCGGCCGGAGCGCGGCGCCGGGACCGCAAGGCGCAGACGGCTGGCGTGTCCGCCTGCCGCCGCCGGTGGCCGGGCAAGAAAGGGGACCGGGCGAAGAGCAGACATGGTCGTCGTGGCGGCGCGGATCGAGGGCGTCGTCGTCGTCGGGACTGCCTCGGCGTGCTTTTCGGCTCAATTGGCGCTAGGGCCTGTTGGGGCCGCCACGGCCAAAAGCGGCAACGAGGTGTGGCTGGAGCAGCAGCAGCGCCACACTTGGCAACGACACCGCATCATACGATCACGAAGTATAGAAGAGAGGACGAGAGGGAGAAATGTCTCTTTTCTTGTGGTTTTCTTTATTTTGAAGGGATTCTCAGAGTATTCCTGCATAGACTTTTTATCTGTTCCGTCCCTGGCCCGACTCTCCTCGCAAAATGGTATGAACAAGCAGAGACAGCATTTACACTGAATTGCTTCTCAGCATCCTGATACTCTCTGACACTCTCTGACGCTCTCTGCTCCCAGGCAACCAACGAGACGGCCACTCTCGGCCCCGAGCACGCACCCAACGACGACGACATCACCGCCTTCCACGCCATCGAGCACGACCTCAAGAAGCAGCTGGTGCACCTCCGCCACGAGCACGACAGTACGTCTTCTGCCTCGACTGCCCTGACGACTCTGCTAACAACTGCCCAGAACACGAGCCCATGAGCTTTGGCGCAGCGGTAGGTCTCCCCTTTCCGTGCTCTTGCCCACCCAACCTAATGTCCCCCCTTCCCGTGCTCTTGCCAACCCAAGCTAATGTCCAGCGCCACCTCTCCGACGCCCAGCTGGCCGCCTTCGCCGCCGCCGACTTTGTCCTCGCCCGCGACGCCGCCACCGCCTACGGCACCGTCCTCTTCGGCAAGCTGCGCATCCCCGCCCTGCCCGCCGACGCCAATGCCGGCGGCCCGTCGCCCGCGTTTGTGCACTTCCGCGCCTTTGCCGCCGGCCCGGCCGGCCCGGCACGCTTCCACAGCATCCAGACGGCCGACGTGCCGGGCGCCGACGGGCACAAGACCTTTCACAGCCTGTTCACCGAGGACGCGCCGCTGGAGTGGTTTGCGTGAGACGGAATCGCAATGACGTTCAAAAATAACCTCCATTTCTGATACAAAGCCCTGCTCTACCGGTAGTCCTCGTCCTCCTCGGCACCCAGCATCTCGGCGTAGTCGTCCGCCGACGCAAACGTCGGCAGCGCCCGCAGCGCCTTCTTGCGGTCGCGGCCCTTCTTGCCGTCCAGCCGGCCCTCGTCGCCGGCCGGGCCGGCCGGGCCCGCCGCCTCGTCGTCGTCGCTAAAGTCGGCAAACTGCACGCCGCCGGCATCGTCGTCGACGTCCATGTCGCTGCCCTCGCCCATGTCATCGTCGTCGTCGTCGTCCGACATGTTGAGCAGCGACTCCAGACCCGACAGGTCGTCGTCGTCGTCGTCGTCCATGTCCATGTCCACGTCGCCGTCTGCGTCGATCTCCGGCCGCGAGCCCTTGAGCGCCTCCCAGATCGCGTCCTCGTCCTCGGACCCGTCGTCGGAGCCGCCGTCGCCGCCGCCGCCGCCGCCGCCGCTCTCCTTGGCCTTCTGTGCCGCCGCCCGCTTCGACGCGCGGCTGGCCTTCTCCGGCTTGCCGATCTGCGTAAAGTACGCGTGGAAGAAGACGTCCTCGGCTGCCACGTTCTCGACCGGCCGGCTCCAGAAGGCCGCCGAGTTGACCGAGGCGTCGGCGCCGGCCGCACCACCACCGACACCGCCCGTGCTGCTGCCGCTGTTGCCGCCGGCCGCCCGGCCGGGCACGACGATCTGCGCGGCGCCGGGCGCCAGGGCGGCGGCCGCCAGCGGCTGCATGATGGACGCGCCGCGCGGCTTGGCGTCGTCGGCGGCCTTGGGGCTGCGGTAGACAAACTTGTCGAGGAAGTGCATGAGCGTGTGGTTGGCCATGTCCGGCTTGGGCGTGGGCTGGCGCGCCAGCACGTTGCTGGCAAACGCCGTCACCGACGGGTGGTAGTGCCGGAAGTACGGCAGCAGCTCCCACAGACAGCTCTTGTCGGCGTTGCTGTACGCGGGGTCGCGGCGGCGGCCGTCGTAGCGCGTCGACGCGGCGGCGGCGGCGGCCGTCTTTTGCGCCGCCGTCGTCTCCGCGGCCAGCCGCTGCTGGTGCGCGGCCGCGTCGTCGCCCTCGGCCACGTCGCGGTACACCTCCTCGCCCTCGTCCTCGGGCAGCTCCGGGTCGGTCAACAGGGCGCGCACGGCCGGGAAGGCGGCCTCGAGCTCGGCGACCATGAACAGCACGCCGCAGGCAAAGGGCGGCTGGTGCAGCGTGGCGACCTGCAGCAGGCGCTTGACAAAGGCCTGGACGCGGCGCGGGTCCACGTCGTTCTTGAGCGAGCGGTACACCAGGTTGAGGTACATGGCCTGCTTGGACGACGAGACCAGGCGCGGGTCCAGCAGCGACTCGTACAGCGTGCGGTAGTAGCGGTCGACGGCCAGCTGCTTGGACCCGGCCAGCTGCTGCACCAGCATGAGCGCCTGGATGCTGGTGTTGAAGTTGGACGAGTGCGTGATGCGGAAGAGGGTGTCGATGTGGGATTCGAGGCTGGACGATTAGTCGAGAACAAGACGAAACACAAGGAAAGAAAAAGAAGAAAAAAAAAAAAACTCACGTCGAACTGTCCGTCGTCGCAAACGGAATCGCCCGGTTGACGCCCGACAGCAGCGCCGACACCATCTTCTCGGCCACGTCCTTCTCGATGCCCTCGTTCTTGGCCTTGTCCTTGGCCTTGTCCTTGGGCACTGGCTGGCCCTTGGCCCCCTTGGCCCCCTTGGCCCCCTTGCTGGCGCCGTTGGTCGCCACGTCGTTGCTGCTGCCGCTGCTGCCGCCCTTGCCGGCGGCCGTCAAGTCCATGCCCCCCAGCGCGCCGCTCTTGAGCAGCACCAGGAACATGTCAAAGTACACGCGCACCAGCGTGTCGGCCACGGCCGGCTCCTTGCTGCTCAGGATGGTCTGGTTGAGCGTGTTGACGGCGTAGTACTTGGCGCGCAGGCTCTGGCCCGGGCGGCCCAGGATCTCCTGCTCGATCGTGGCAATCACAATCGGCTTCATGCCCGGGTGCTGCGTCAGCAGCTGCAGCAGCAGGTACGACGCGCGCGACGCAATCTTGCGCTCGCGGTCGCCCAGCTTGTTGACCAGCAGCCGCAGCAGGTTGGCCTCCTGCTCCGGCTTGCTGCGCAGCAGGCCGTACACAAAGTCCAGCGCCCGCGTCCGCGAGTACTCGATCTCGTCGTTGCACCACACCTCCAGCTGCTGCAGGATCCGGAAGAAGGCGTCCTTGAGCCAGTCCTCGAACCGCCACACCATCAGGTGCGCCTTGGTCAGCCCGCCCGGCAGCGGCTGGCTCGGCGTCCACGCGGGGGGGTGTGCGGGGTGTGCTGCTGCTGCTGCGGCTGCGGCTGCCGCCTTTCCCGGCTTCCCGTCCGCCGCCTGCAGCGCCCCCAACAGCCCCGGCTGCGCATGGAACACGCGCAGCCGCCGGTCGCCCGGCAGCAGCCCGCCGTTGCCCAGCAGGTCGACCAGCGCGCCCAGCGCCGCAATCGCCTGTCCGCGGCTGCGCTTGCTGGCCAGGCCGACGAGCGTCTCAAACGTCTTCATGTTGTGCACCGGCGCCTCCTGCACTTCGAGCGTCAGCGCCGACACCTTGTCCGACATGGTGCCCGACGTCATGATGGTCGACATGAACCGGTGCGACGACGACGCCGACACGATGCTCTTGTACGCCGCCGCGTCCGCCTCCAGCAGCGTGTCGGCGTACTTTTTCAGGCTCGCAATTGTCGCCGACAGCCGGCCAATGTCGTCCGAGACCGGGGCCGGCAGGGCGCCCAGATCCAGGCTGTGCCAGTCGGGACGGGGCTCGAACATCTGCCACAGGAATGATTAGCACAAGCCGCACCTCGGCGAAGCAGAGCAAAAACTCACCAGCCGGGAAAAACGCGGGTTTCGCGGCAGATACGGGTCGACCAGCTCCGACGCTTTCGGTGCTTCTGGCTGGGGCGCGCTGGCCTGCTCTGGTTCCTCCTCTTCTTCGGGCTCCTCTTCCACTTGTTCCTCTTCTTCGTCCTCTTCCTCTTCCTCTTCCTCCTCTTCCTCCTCTTCCTCCTCTTCCTCCTCTTCCTCCTCTTCATCCTCCCCCGCCTCCTCCTCCTCTTCGTCCTCTACGCGCACCTGGTCAAAACCAAGGCCCGCAGCAAACTTGGCCAGCTCGCTCTGGAACGACGCGTCCAGCGACACATCGCCCGTCGTCGCAGCTGCGTCGCCATCCTCGGCGTCCGAGTCCAGCCCGGCCACGAGGTCCAGGTCGGCCTCGTCGCCGCCCAGCGCCTTGATCTCGTCGAGCAGCGCTGCCTTTTTGTCGACCGGGTTGTTCGTCTTGGGCTTGCTCGACTCTCCATTCTGCGTCTGCTTCTGCGTCTGCTGCTTCTGCTTTTGTTGCTTCGGCTCCTCCTGCTTCGGCTTCTCCTGCTTCGGCTTCTGCTTCTGCTGCTTCTTCTTCTGCTGCGTCGCGTCGTCCTTGGCACTCGCGTCGTCGTCGTTGCCGCGTTTCCGCTTCCCGCCCGCGTTCAGGCCCTTGGCCTTGTGCGCCTCCAGCGAGCGATCGATCTGCTCCGTCAGCTTCGAGAGCGTCGCCTTGTCGAACGTGGGCATGGCGTCGCCGCCGGTGCGCTTCTGTTTCGGCGGCATGGTCGATGAGAGAGTAGAAATATATACAAAATGCAATGCAAACTGCCCTCACGCCAAAGAACGTGCAATGGCTGTGTTGTAGGGAGGTGCTGCACAGCAGTGGAAAAGCGACCATGGCCGAATAAAATTTCTTGGGGGTTCAACTTTTTTCTGCCACGCAAAATTTTGGTGGGTCCACGCCGTTGCGCTTCACCGCCTTCCTATTCCACCACCACCCGGTGTTAGCCTCAGACGACAGACGACGACAGACGACGACGGACGACGACGGACGACCAAGCCCAACGGCCAAGCCAAGCTCCGCGCGACTAAAGACCGACAGGGCCACACGCCCGCTTTCCGTGTTGTGCAGGACAAAGACGATGGCGCACAGCATGGCGCCGCCAAGGGCACTGCGGCCACTTGCGTGGTCTGCCTCGAGCAGTGTCTCTTCGTTTTCTTCACGGCCACAATGGTTGCGGGAGGTGCGTCGTGACCGACGGACCGCTGGGCTGTGCTCAGCTAACACCAGATGGAATGTCCAGCGCCGTCAACTTCACGTGGACCACCGCAACCGGCTGTCCAACGTATGGGTGCCCCCGCCGCAGGTGCTGCTCAAAGACGCCAAGCAGGACGAAGGTAGGACGAGAGTGTTCGCAGTGTTCGCTGCAGGAATGGTTGTTTATTTGAGCTCTTCTGACACGCCCGCACTCCAGAGTCCCACGCAAAGCTCCTGCGCGCCGGCTTCCTGCGCCAGGCACACTCGGGCGTCTTCCACCTGCTGCCGCTGGGCCTGCGCGTCCAGGACAAGATCGAAGGCCTCGTCGACCGCCACATGAAGGCCATTGGCGCGTCGCGGGTGGCGCTGTCGAGCATCTCGTCGGCCCGGCTGTGGTCCCGGAGTGGCCGTCTCGAGAGCGTGAAGCCAGAGGTGCGTGCACTGCTCGTCTCCCGTTGCCTGCCAGCTCAATCTGACCACCCAGCTCTTCCAATTCAAAGACCGCAAAGACGCCCAATACCTCCTGGCGCCGACGCACGAGGAGGAAATCACAGAGCTGGTTGCCCAGAACGTGCAGTCGTACCGCAGCCTTCCGCTGCGTCTGTACCAGATCAGTGTGTTGTCTTCTCCTCCCCCCCCCCTCTTCTTCTTCTGAATGCTGACCCCCAGCCCGCAAATACCGCGACGAGATGCGCCCCCGCCACGGCATCCTGCGCTCGCGCGAGTTCGTCATGAAGGACCTCTACACCTTTGACGCGTCCGTCGACGCCGCGCTCGCCACGTACGAGCAGGTCCGCGCCGCGTACGCCCGCATCTTTGCCGCCCTCAAGGTGCCCGTGCTGGCCGCCCGCGCCAGCTCCGGCGACATGGGCGGCGACCTGAGCCACGAGTACCACCTGGCCGCGTCGCTCGGCGAGGACGACGTCGCCCACTGCCGCCAGTGCGGCTACGCCGCCAACACGGAGGTGCTGGCCGAGGCGCGGGCCAAGGCCGCCGTGGCGCCGGCCGACGACGCGCCCCCGCCGCCCTCTCTGGACATCCGCCAGGTCCGGGCCTGGCGCGGCGTCTCCCGCGACCGGCGCACCCTCGTCAACGTGTGGTACCCGGCCGTCGCCGTGGACCCGGCCACCGGCCGCGAGACCGTCCTGGCCGACGACGACATTGACGTGCACGCCGTGCAGCTGGCCGTGCCGGACCTCGACGCCGGCGTCGACAACGCCGTGCAGCTCGGACAGTCTCTGCTGGCCCAGGCAGAACCGCTGCAGGTGCTCCATCTGCTCGACGGCCGGCTCCGCGGCCACGGCGTCCCCGCGGCTGAGCTCGCGTCCTGGCCGGCGTCCAAGCACAGCCCCGGCGACACCACGCCGATCCCGCCCGCCGTGGCAGACCGCGCCGCCGTCCACGATGCCGACGCCGACGGCCGGCCCTTCCACTTTGCCAAGGCCCGCTCCGGCGACGCCTGCCCGGCCTGCGGCACCGCCGGCGCCCTCGCCGTCGACCGCGCCATCGAGCTCGGCCACACCTTCTACCTCGGCACGCGCTACACGGCCGCCGACGCGCTCAATGTCCGCGTGCAGGCGCCGCCCAGCCCGTCCGGCGGATCGTCCGGCGCATCGTCCGCCTCGCCGACGGTGCTCCACCCCCTGATGGGCTGCTACGGCATCGGCATCTCGCGCATCCTGGCCGCCGTCGCCGACCACCGCGCCGACGCCCGGGGCCTCAACTGGCCGCGCGCCATTGCGCCGTACGAGGTCGTCGTCGTGGCCGCCGGCGGCAGCAACAACGGCGCGCTGCCGGCCGCCGCCGAGACGGTGTACGATGCGCTGACGGCGACGCCGACGACGCCGACGACGCCGACAGACGCCCAACCCATCGACGCCGTCCTCGACGACCGCCCCAACGCCACCCTGCCCTACAAGCTCAAGGACGCCGACCTGGCCGGCTACCCGGTCGTCGTCGTCGTCGGCGCGGCGTGGCGGCGCACGGCCGACGCCGCCGGCGCCAACGGCGTGTGCGAGGTGCAGTGCCGGCAGCTGGGCGTGCGCCAGGACGTGCCGCTGGGCGAGCTGCGCAGCGTGGTCCAGGGATTATTGGACCAGCTGTAGTTGCACATGTACATATGAAATCAAACCAATCCAATGCAACTCCATACTCTGTCCCAGATGATGCGTACATCTTTCTTTCGCCAAGCCCTGCCTCTCCGTCCCGCCCTACTGCTTCACGGACCACAGCTCCCGCGACCAGCCCATCTCCCGCATCTTCTTGGAGCTCGCGCCCGGCCCCTTCTTCATGTCGCTCGTCCAGATCGCCAGCGCCTTGCTGCACGACGCCAGCGACTCCACCAGCTCCTTCATCCGCCCCGTCTGCACCAGCACCCCCGCCACGTCGCTGTCCGGCGCCGCCACCACCGACGCCAGCTCCATGCACTCCAGCAGGTAGTCGCGCGACGACGTCGTCCCCGCAAACTGCAGCGTGCTCGCATAGCCCACCACCACCTGCGCCAGGTACGTCTCGCGCAGCAGCCGGCAGTCGGCGTCGTCTGCAGGTCAGCCGGCGTTCTCGTCGTCTTCGTTTCCGTCTTTGATCACTTACCATCCACCGAATGCAGCAGCCAGTTGTCCAGCAGCGGCTGCATAAACCCCCGCAGAATCTTGGCGTTGCCGTCAATGTTCTTGGCCACGCTGCGGTCGCGCGCCGGATCCCTGTCCTATGTTAGCCATTGCGTCTCCCATCTCTCTCTCTCGCAGCCCCCCTCCCCGTCCACTTACTGCACATGCGCGTTGGCCATCATCGACGAGATCATCGCCGTCGTCTCCAGGCAGTCCAGCGCGTTCACCAGGCACTCCAGCTCGTACAGCGGCCGCGCGTGCGCCGACACCTCGTTCTTCCCCACGTCGTCCAGCCCCATCCCCTGGTCAAACACCTCGTCGGCCAGCGTGTCCACAATCGGGCCCTTGCCCGCGCCGCCAAACACGTCCTCCCACCACGACGGGTCGTTCTCCTCCGGCAGGTCGCGCCCAAACTGCGTCTTCAGCCGGATCACGTCCGCACACGACACCCGCGACGCCAGCACCCGCGCCGCCGTCAAATGCTCGTTTTCTGTCTGTCAGTTGGGGGAGAAAAAGAAAAAAACAAAAAAATAGAGGACGCCGGGAAAACATACTCAAAAAGTACTTGTATATCCGCACGCCAAAGTCGCACGTCTCCAGCACGAGCCCGTCGACCAGCAGCATCCACTCCATCGACCGGATCAGCAGCTCGTCCGCCTTGTCCACCAGCACCAGGTCCTCCGGGTCCTCCGGCAGCTGCGACACCGGGCCAAAGATCCCCGGCCGGACCATCCGCCCGTACTTGAGCGTCGGCGCGCCGTCCTGCAGGATCGAAAACGTCTCCCGCGCCGGACACACGCCCGGCCGGTCGTCCACCTCGCCCAGAAACAGCTGCGGCAGCGTCTTGACAAACTTGACCACGTCCAGCCCCAGCTTGCGCATCAGCTGCAGCAGGTGCATCTGCATGTCGCGCTCCTCAATGTGGATCAGGTTCAGCGCCATGTTCGTGTAGCACCGGTCGCCCAGCAGCTTCGACGCGTACAGCGGGATCAGCTCCTCCAGCCGCGCCAGCCGCAGAAAGCTGATGTAGCTCGCCACAATGTGCTCCTCCGTCTGGTGCCGCCGCGCCAGCGGGCCCAGCGCCGACGCGTCCTTGCCCTTGCCGTCCAGCTTGTCCAGCGCCGACACCACAATCAGCACGTGCGCCAGAATCCGCAGCCCGTGGTAGTCGGTCGGCTTCACAAACGCCGGCTTGCTGTCGCTAGTGTTGCCGCTGCCGCTGCCGCTCCCGGCCGTTACGCTGCTGCCGCCGTGGATCTTCACGGCCGTGTCGTACTTGGGAATCAGCTTGGACTCGCCGTCCGCGTTGGCGTCCTCCGCCAGCAGAACGCCCTGCTGGAACAGGAAATTGTCCAGCTTCTCGTCCAGCAGGGCCGCCTGCAGCGCCTTGGCCGGCGTGTTGGCCGCCTTGCGCACGCGCTCGTCGCGGTCGCGCGAAAACGAAAACGACGACGCGTTCTCCGAATAGCCCGTCGGCACGTCGCCGTGAAGCAGCAGCAGCGAGTGCACGGCCGCCGAGTCAGCCTGCCGCATCAGGTAGGCGTCGAACTGCGCCCGCAGATCCGCGTTGTACTTGGCAAACGTCAGGTCGTCCCACGACTTGGCCACCGCCTCCACGCTCGCCAGGTCGCCCGCCAGCATGCCGTACACGGCGCGCTCGTATGGCCCGGCGCTGCCCACCTGCGCCAGCCGGTAGCACATGCGCCGCCACAGGATCGTCGACAGGCAGTCAAAGTCAGGCACGTCGTCGTTGTCGTCCATGCTGTTCGACAGCGGCAGCGCCGACATGGACGCCGCACGCCACACCTCGGTACGCTCCACGCACCAGTCGCGGATCTCCGCCATGCTCCGGCCGCGCCGCAGCAGCTCGTAGCAGCCGAGCCAGATCGCCTGCTCGAAAAAGGCGTCCTGCGGCGCCAGCTTGCGGCCCGCCTGGCGCGTGACCACGTCCGGGTCGAGCTGCGTCACCAGCCGGTGCGGCGCGTCCAGGTTCGAGTCGACCACGTCGGGGCTGTTCGGGTCCAGGGGCTCCGACGTCGCCAGCAGCCGCTTGTGCTGCTTGATGGCGCCGCGCGTGTGCAGCCAGCCGTGGGCCAGGATCTCGCCGCGCTCCGAGTTGCGCTGCAGCTCCTGCACCACGTCATCGATCTCGGGCCCGTTGTGGCTGGCGCTGCTCTGCAGCCACTCCAGCACCGTCTTGCGCTCGCGCGCCTTGGGCTCCGACAGCACAAAGTCGGCCCAGTACTCCCGCCGCGACCGGGGCGGCTTGTCGACCGAGGATGCAACGTGTATTGATTGGCGGTCGGCTGCCGGCGCAGCAGAACGATCGCGGAACCGCAGCGGCAGCAACCGACGCACCAGGTCCCAGGTCTGGGCCTCCTCTTCCCACCGCAGGGCGCTGGCTTCCAGATTGCTCTCCGAGACGCCTGTTTCCTGCTGCTGCTGCTGCTGCTGCTGCTGAGACGGCGACGACGGCCCGTCGAGGCTCATAGCCTCCGACCGCAGGCCAAAGCCCCCTGACCGTGTGACGGCGTGGCTGCCGCCAGCGCTGCTGGTGCTGTCGCCACTGCTTCCGCGGGCTAGACGGTCCAGCCGCAGCCGCTCGTGCTTCACGTCGGCCGTCTCACGGGCATATGCATAGTAGCTGTCGACAAGCTTGAAGATGCGGTTGCGCTGCTCGGACACAGAGCCCCGGGGCAGGATGCATTCGTCGAGAAATTTGGCAAAAATTTCGACCTCATCGCCGAATTTGTCGCCCATCTGTGGCAGCTCGAGAGCTGCAATCGGGGCCATCCTGTGCAACTGGCCACCAAAGAAAGCTTTGTAGTCAGTCAATTTCGGTCTCCAGGTTGGCGATGTCGATCGTTGTGCCGTGAATGTTGATGATCACGCCGTTCGAAACCAAACAAGCAGTTCTCGCTGCGCGATGGCAGGCGCTTGCTGTGCTGCTGTTCTTCTGTTCTTGTTCGCCCGGTAAGGAAATCAACTAGAAATCTCGTCGCATCGCCGGCTTGCTGTTTGCTTGTTGGCGTCGCCTTTGGTCGTTTGCACGTCGTACCTCGCTGTTGTTTTGACCGTTTGGGGCCGTTGGACCTAAGCTTCTACCGCGTCGCGAAGCTGAACATTTGGGGCGGTCTGTGTGCACGTGACCACAATTGACGGCAAGGGGCGGCAGAAAAACAGGCTGAAGAGAAAATGGGCCCCAGCCAATGGTGGCCCTCTGAATAGGGAACAGGGCGGTGTATTTCGCCTCTATATCCGTCTTACTTACTGTCAGGGCCCGCTTAGAAATTGAAGCCGACGGCGCTCGGCAAACCTCGCCTCTTCTCCTGCCCTGCAACCTGCGCCGACGCTGCCAACGACTTGCCCACCACCTGGTTGCGTCCGGACAGATCACTATGGCGTCTGCCGTCCGCTGCTCACGCTCTGCCGCCGTGGCGTCCGCCGTCGCCGACGCTCTCGTTGCCGCGCCGAGAGGAACATTAAGACGCAGCAACCAGTCTTCTCGCCTTCCGGTGCGCTCTGCGCCCGTCGCGATTGCCAGCCCAAGCGGTTTAATGCTCGACTTCCTCCTGCCTCGCTATGCCGCCGCAATTGCAGCACACCCGCGTGCGCCTGGTCTCGGCCGGCAAACGAAGCAACAGACACAGCTGCCCGCGCAAACCCGAGGATTCTTGCTTCCACAAAACGCACGCAGCCGCCACGGTGCCGCTGCATCCCGCTCGCTACCGCAGATGCGGACACGTCCATTCTCTACAACGCCCGCAAGGCCACGGACACAGGCGGTGCTCAATCCTCAAACAGACGAGGACGGCAAGGAAATGATGCTGGAGATCACACCCCGCGCCGCCCAGGTATGTTGTGGAAGTGGAAGCTCACGGTTTGTATTTGAACCGTACTAACCCCAAGCAGCGCCTGGCAAAGCTCATGGAGAAGGACAAGAACGACGGGCTCGCCCTGCGCATCCAGGTGGAGAGCGGCGGCTGCCACGGCTTCCAGTACATTATGAGCCTTGTCACGCTGCCGCCCCAGCTGCCGGCAGAGGGCGTGGCGGGCGAGGAGGTACGGGAGGACGACACGGTTTTTGTCTTCCAAGACGACGCCGGGGGCAGTGCGCCGGCGTCGGCCGGCGTCGACCACATGGCCGCGCCCAAGATCATCCTCGACACGCCGTCGCTCGAACTGCTCAAGGGCAGCAAGGTGGACTTTACGACGGAGCTGATCGGGTCGCAGTTCAAAATTGTCGACAACCCCCTGGCATCCAGTAGCTGCGGCTGCGGGACAAGCTTTGATATCAAATTATGAGAGGCGCGGTCGTGGCGCTGGGACGGCCTGGGCAACACAGCATAGCAATGCATCAACTCCACGAACCACTTATGATGTGCACTTGCAATGTAACACTTTCTGGCTTTTTCCGTCTCTGAGAGTAGATTCTGCCACCTCTCCAATCTGATCCGTCGTCACGTCCACAGAGTCGTGGTGTTGTGTTGTGATGGCATTGCTACAAGTCTTGCTGCAATAGCAAGGCCACTCCGAGTGATACCAGCATTTTGTAGAGGGCAGTTGGCAAGCAGACTCACAAGACGAACCCCGGAAAAAATCAAAGAGATGGCCTACGATAAAGTGCACTACAAGAAAGAAACGAGGAAAAGGTAGCATGAAATGAATGGGTGTGTAAACGACAATGTGATGTGAGAAGACTAGTTTTTGTCTGTTCCCCCAGTGGAAATCCTCAATATTTTTGATTTCCCAGCCCCCCACCATGATAACGTTAAGACGAACGGCGACTTTGTCGTACGGACCCAAAGTCGCAAAGCAAGTTCTTCATCGCTGGTCTTTACGTGAACCCATGTCGTGAGGCCATGGTGCTTTTTATCTGTAGTCTACCATGCCGTAACACAGACCAACCGCCCCAGAACGCCGTTGCATTGATCATCCTTGAACCAGATGAGAGGGATAGTGTCGCACCCATTTTTTAGATCTTTCTCCCCATGACAAAGAGAGAACAAGCACAAAAAAACAAGAACCAGAATCATCCCATCGCCCTGCGTCCACCTAGCCCATCCCATCCGTCCTGCAGCGACAGCCGCTTAGTTCATCTGCCGGATCAGAGCGTTGATGTGCTCCTCGCGGTTGCCCAGGTCACCGCCCTCAATGAAGTGCTTGAACTTGCGGGTGTGGAAGCCGCCAGTCGGGTTGCTCAGCTTGAACGGCCACAGGAAGTTGGAGGCCTGCTTGAAGTTGGGGCCGACGGTGTAGATCTCGTGCACCAGATCCTCCATGCAGACAATGCCGTACTTGCCGAGGGACTCCTCGATGATGGCGTTGTCGGTCAGCGGGATGCGCTGCTTGTTGACCTTGCCGTAGCCGCGCTTGTACAGCAGCTCCTTGACGCTCTTCAGGTTGGGGTAGCCGTACGCCACCCACGGCTCGACAACCTTGATCATCTCCATGGTGGCCTTGGTGACGCGCACAAAGACACCGTTGTTGATCTGCAGCAGACGCAGCAGCTGGAGGATCTTGCGCGGCTTGGGGGCAATCTTGTTGATACCCTTGATGCGCACGACGAAGATCAGCTTGGCCTCGGCCGGGACGTGGACCGAGTTGGACTGCTTCGCCAGGCGGATCAGGCGGACCTTCTCGCGCTCAGCATCGCGGTACTCCTGCACGTACTTCTCGGCACGCTTGAAGATGACAGTCCGCTTCTCCTTGTTGGCCTGAAGGGGGGGAAGACAGTCAGCATTTTGTTTCGCGAAGCGCAACAGCAGAACATAGTCCCTCCACTTTTCACCGCCCCGGCCCCAGAAAGAGGTCTCCCATTTCGATAAACATCAGACCCGAAAGATGGTAATTTGCAACAGCATCGACACGTTGTGTCTAGTCGGCAATGGTATGTTGTGCATCATTGTTTGTCTTCCTCCTCTTCCTCTTTTCCCAACCTCCACCACCAGCAGGAAACTCGCGTATGCAGTGGTGAAGGAACAAAAAGAAGGAACAGAAAAGAAAAAGGGAACCCCCCCTCGAAAGCAATAAACCACAAAAGACAGTTAACCCACCTGCTTCTTCTTCTGGATCTCGGCGTGGCGCTCAGCGCGGGCCTTCTCCTGGCTCTTGCGCTTCTTCAGGAGCGTCTCCGGGACCAGGATGTGGTCGTGGGTGGGAACGGTACTGTGGTCAGATTAGTACGAAGTCCAGCATACCTCGAAAGGATATGGGGAGAGCGCCGGTGTGAGAAGTGCTGCTCAAGCGCGACATTCTCGCGGTGGCTGACTCGTTTTGTGAATTTAATCGGTTGGGATTGCAAGCTTTATGGAACAAAGGGTCCGACGAAAAGAATTACTTCTTCGCCTTCGCCCCTGGGCTCCTTCTGCTATGCGCCACCCAAATCGACAACACCTCGATTGAAGGGAACAAGTGCATGCCGAAGCACGCAAATGTCCCCTTCGGTTCGAGAAACACATGCGCATTGCAATGGACCGGGGTGGGAAAGACAAAAGAAACTCCTGACTCCCATGCCCCCCCAGTCGAAGCGAATGGCAACTGGATTTAGAAGAGAAGGAGGAGCACCGCATGCAATCCGCAGTTACGCAGCGCAATGCAGGCCCAATCCCTTCATCCTCAACACCTGGAGCGTGCCGCCTCTCACATTGGAAGCTGCGGTGACCGATCGGAACAAGATGTCCCAAACCCAGCCCGCAACTTGACCAATATGGAAGACGGCTGCCAGAACAAATTGCTGCATCTCGCACGCCTTTGGGCCTTTGTCGTCCTTTTCAGGCGAGACAGACGAACTCGGGCGTGGAGATGTGTCCAGCAGGGGAGGACCACGACAATCTGCGAAAAAAGCTTTGGGGTTCTCGACTTTCCGCGGCGAGCCGGGGAAAGAACCAGGACAACTCAGGGAGAAGGCAAAAGCAAAAGGGGGGATCCGTACGTGGACGTCATCTTGATCGGATTGGGCGGTGGTTGTCGAATCCGGGTTGGGTTGATGGCGATGGTTGAGTGTCGAACTGCAGAAAGGAAGGGGGAAGTTTTTTTTTTCTTCCTAGCGGGCGAGCGGTTGATATTCTGGCAGAAAAAAAAAATTCGCCCTACTCTTTGCGGGCACGCGAGCCCGTGCTACCCCCCGAAGTGGGTCTTTATCCCACCACCAGCAAATCGGACCTGCAATTTTGGTCTAGGGCACGCCAACCCTGAAGAAGCCCCCCCCTCTTTTTTGCAGCACGGCGGCCGTTCTGCCGAAGGTCACCGCCCCCGGATTTTGCAGCGACGAGAGGGCCCAGAGATTTTTCCCACCAAAACCGAAGCAGGGACGATTTTTTTTTCTTTGGTTCGCATCACCGTCACAGCAAACCACCCACGGCATCATCTCAACCTCGCCCATCAACACCACCACCGCCACCATGCCGCCGAAGAAGACCCAGAAGCCCGCCCAGGAGAACATCTCCCTGGGCCCCCAGGTCCGCGAGGGTACGTTTTGGAGAATGCCCGAGAAAAGACGAGCAAAGTTCAAAGCAACAAAACTGACATTTCGTTTTCTTCTAGGCGAGCTCGTTTTCGGCGTTGCCCGCATCTTTGCGTCCTTCAACGACACCTTCGTGCACGTCACCGATCTGAGGTAAATACGATTGGGTGTTGGGAGAATCGTGAATGAATTGGGCGGCTCTGCCGCTCGTGGCTTCGGGTTCCCAATGGCTAACCTGGGTGATTTCCAGTGGCCGCGAAACCATCTGCCGTGTCACCGGTGGCATGAAGGTCAAGGCCGACCGCGACGAGTCGTCGCCGTACGCGGCCATGCTGGCGGCGCAGGACGTGGCGGCGCGCTGCAAGGAGCTGGGCATCACGGCCCTGCACATCAAGATCCGCGCCACCGGCGGCAACGGCACCAAGACGCCCGGCCCCGGTGCGCAGTCGGCGCTGCGCGCGCTGGCCCGCTCGGGCATGAAGATCGGCCGCATTGAGGACGTGACGCCGACGCCGTCCGACTCGACCCGCCGCAAGGGCGGTCGCCGCGGTCGTCGTCTGTAGACGTTTCGCCATCTTTCCTTTTTTGTCTGTTGTCTGTGTCTTTTCTCTTTTTCGGAGGAATATGGCGTTGGTCTGCAGGAAGAGCGGCATCGGTGTGATCCGCCTCTTTCCCGGCGGCGTTTCGGGACGAATGCGTTTGGTTGGGGGAGACTGAAGGGCGGGCGGTCCAGCCAGGGGGGACTTCTCTCTCTCTCGCGACCGGGCTTGTTTCCTTGCGGTTCCTCTTTTTTTCTTAAACTGTCTTCGTCTTTCGCGGTGTCGACACCTACGCGGGGAACGGCCTGGTTGCCTGGTCCCCATTGACTTTTGATCTGGTCTGTCTCAGATCTACCGTCGCATGATGCTTCTGGCACAACCGCAGGAGAAAGGCCGGTGGGAAGGGTATGGAGGAGAGCACGGTGCTTGACTCTCTTTGTGATGGTCCGGGAAAAGGATAGCCAATTGCAAAAAAAGCGAAGCAAAATAAACAAAATAGATATCAAGTGTCCCAAGTGTGTGTACATGCTCGTAAAATCAAACTACCGCCGGGCGCCGTCTGCCTTGAGCGTCCAGATCGCCCGCATGCTCGAGCCGACCTTGTCCATGCGCGCGACGCGGTCCAGCGCCTGCTTGAACTCGGCCGCCTGCTGCTTGCCCGAGCAGTACTGGTTGAAGTGGTCGACCAGCACCTTGGACGGTACGCGGCCGCCGTGGCGCCGGATGAAGCTCGGGATCATCCGCTCAAAGTCGGCGGCCGTCATCTCGCCGCCGCCGCCGCCGCCGCCGCCGCCGCCGCCACCGCGGCCGTCGGGCGTGCCGGCGCGCGACGCACTGCCGCTGCGGCTGCCACCTCCGCGGCTCGGGCTGCCGGGACGACTGCCCAAACCCTGCCGGTCCGCAATCCCGGCCAGAATGCTGGCCGACCCGGGCCCGCTGCCGAGCCCCCGGCGCACGTTGCGCGGCCGGCCCGCCTCGCCGACGGCCCCCGTCCACGTCACGGTGCCGATGGGCACCTGGCGCGCCGTCTCGCCGGCCTGGCGCAGGTGGGCAGCGGCCGCCGCGGCCACGCGCCGGGCCTCCTGCTCGAGCATGCGGCGGTCGGCCTGCACCTTGCGCGGACCGCTGCCGCTGCCGCTGCCGCCGCCCATGATCTCGTCGTGCTCGACGGCGCTGTGGATGGCCGACTGGGCAAAGATGCCGCGCATCAGGCGGTCCTCCTCGGCGGGGGTGGCGTCTCCCGAGGTGTTGGGCGTGGTTGTCTCGCCACCCTGAAAATCCTCGAGGCCGGCAACGCCGGCGATGCTCCGGAGCGCCGTCGTGTCGTCGCCGTCGTCGGCTTTCTTCTCTTCTTTGTTAACCGGGCTCTTGCCCTTGTGCGGCACAACCGGCATGGCGTCGGGCCCCGGCGTGATGACCTGCGTGGGCAGCTTGACCTCGCTGCCGCGGAACATCTCGCTGGTCTCGGTGACGCCGTCCTCGTAGGAGCCGAGGGTGAAGAGGTCGTGCAGGTCGTGGACGCCAAAGGCGGTGCGCTGCTTGGGGTCCTTGAGCACCTTGTTGGTGAGGAACTGCTTGAAGATCTGGCGGTGGTAGATCTTCTCCTCGATCGTGCCGGCCGTCATCAGGCGGTAGATGGTGACCTCGCGCTTCTGGCCCAGGCGCCACGCGCGCTCGCGCGCCTGCACGTCGGTCGACGGGTTCCAGTCCGGGTCGAAGATGATGACGCGGTTCGCGCCCGTCAGGTTGACGCCCAGGCCGCCGACCTTGGTCGTCAGCAGGAAGACGTGCAGGCCCGGGTCGCGGTTGAAGCGGTCGACCAGCGTCTGGCGCTCCTTGACGGGCGTCTTGCCGTCCATACGCAGGTAGCGGATGTCGTTGTCGCCGCTGCCGCCACTGCCGCCACTGCCCAAACGCTGCACAAACGCCTCGAGAATGTCGAGCATCTGCGTGCCCTGGCTGAAGAGCAGCGTCTTGTGGCCAAAGCGGCGCCACATCTGCAGCAGGGCCTTGACGACCTGCATCTTGCCCGACTTGCCGGGGTGGCCCCAGACGTAGCCGTCCTGGTGGCGCAGCTGGGGCGTCAGCAGGTCCGGGTGGTTGCAGATCTTGCGCAGCACGTCGATGCCGTACAGCGACTGGCGCACGCGGCGCAGGATCGCGTTCATCTCGTCCGACTTGAGGAAGGCCTCGTACGCCTGGCGCTGCGGCTCGGTCAGCTTGCAGAACAGCACCTGCTCGCTCTTGCGCGGCAGGTCCGTGGCCACGTCGGCCTTGAGCCGCTGCAGCAGGTACGGGCTGATGGCGTCCTTGAGCGTCTCGGCGCACTTCTGCGCCGTCATGATCTGCAGGTTGGTGGCGTTGGCGTAGCCGCCCAGGCGGATCGGGATCTCGAACTGGTTGCGGAAGTTGACCAGCGTGCCCAGCCGCATGGGGTAGATAAAGTCGAACAGCGACCACAGCTCCGTCAGGTTGTTCTGCATCGGCGTGCCCGACAGGATCACGCGGTTCGGCGTGCGCAGCTCCTTGCAGTACACCGTGATGGCCGTGTTGGGGTTGCGGATCTTGTGGCCCTCGTCCAGCACGGCGTACGCCCAGTCGACGGGGATCAGCAGGTCGCCGTACGTCTGCAGCCCCGCGTACGCCGTCACCAGCACGTGGCCGTGGCGCACGACGCGGTCGACGACGCGGCGCGCGGCCGCGCTAGGGCCGCTGCCGCTGCGCTTCGCCGCCGCGTGCCGCTCGTCCCAGGCCAGCACCTCCTCCACCTCCTCCTCCTCGAGGCGGTCCTCGCGGCGCACGTTGAGCATGCCGCTGCCAGACGAGTGCAGGATGGACACGCGCAGGGGCGGCCACCAGCGGTGGAACTCGTTGACCCATTGGCGCAGCACGGTGGCGGGCGCGACGACAATGACCGGCTTGTCGAGCCGCTTGCTGTAGTGGAGGGCGGCAACGAAGGAGATGAGTTGGACTGCGGGTCAGCACAACACACACAGGCTCGGGTGAATCTTTGGAAAAAGGGACCTACCCGTCTTGCCCAGCCCCATCTCGTCGCCGATGATGCCGCCGACCTTCATGTCGTACAGCTCGGCCAGCCACCGCACCGCCGTCTTCTGGTAGCCAAACAGCGACGGGTAGATGTCGCCCGGCAGCCGCAGCCCGTTCTCAAACACGTGGTCCGGCTCGTCGGGCGCCGGCTGGAACCACTCCGGCTCGGCCTCGTCGCCGGCGGCTTCGGGCGGCAGGCCGTCGTGCTGTCGGCGCTGCTGCCGTGCGCGGCGCCGCCGGGTGACCCAGTCGTCCAGGCGCCGCCTGTACACGGCCTCGTTGCCGTCGTCGACGCCGCTCAGGTTCACCTGCGTGTCGCCGCCGTCGCCGTCGGCATCGCTCGCGCTTGCACTGACCGTGGCAGAAGCGCCGCGTTTGCGTCGTGGTTTTCTGGCAGGCGGCCGCGTCCGGTCGGTCAGATCGACATCGTCGTCATCGTCGTCGTCGTCGTCGTCGTGACCTTCCTCGTCGTCTTCGTCATGACCCGCTGCTGGTGGCCGCCACTCGTCATCATCATCGCCCTCGTCAGCAGCCGCAGAGGAGGCTGTCGTTTTCCGCTTTTTGCGCGGACGCAAGGAGAACTCGGACTCGGCCGACGCAGGCGACGGCGTCGCTGCCGCCTCGGAAAAGCCCGGCAGCCGCAGGTTCTGGTGCGAGTGCGGCTCGTCGCGCCCCTCGCCGGCCAGCGCATCGGCCACGGCGTCCTCCTCGGCCTCGAGAATGACGTCGGCCAGGTCGCCCTGGGCGTCGTCGGGGCGCGGGCCGCCGACCTTGGCAAAGGGCGTGATCTTGCCGGTGCGGATCAGGAACTCGCGGCGCGACTCGTCAGGGAGGCGCTGGCTACCTCCAGCATCTGGCTCGGCCTGGCTGGACCCGGCGGCGCCCTCGCCGCCGCCGCCATGCCGCTGGCTTATGCGCGCGCGGAACGCGGCCAGATCCTTGTCGGCCTCGTTGATCTCGACGCCCAGGCGCGCAATCTCGCGCTCGAGGCGCTGGCGCAGGGCCGGGTTCGCCGTGGCGCCACGCAGCTTCTGCTCGTGCAGCCGGCGCTGGTCCGCGAGCTTGGCCTTGCTGGCCTCGAGCTTGTCGATGCGCTTCTCGTCGCGGCGGTCCTCGGCCTCGATGAGGGCCAGCTCGGCGCGGTGCGTAATGTCGCGCTCCAGATCGTCCTGGTCGCGCACGTTCTCCGTCAGGGCCTGGATGGCGGCGGCCTCGTCGGCCTCGTCGAGCAGCGTTGGGTCCAGTGTTGCGTCCAGCGTTGGCTGTGACGTCGAGTCTGTCGTTGGATCTGGCGTCGGGTCCGCGCCCGCAGGCGGCACAGCCGGGCCCGTGCCGCTTGCACCGGCCTCGTTATCTGAGCGAGACGCCATGTCGTGTTGGGATGCCCTGCTGGTGAACGAGGCAGGGTGCAAACCAGGAAAGACGACGGCGATGACGAGATGAGACTTTCTCCGCGGGTCGGGGGGGGCAAAGTCGCGACGCTTGCACGGTCGCACGTGACCACTTCCCGGCGAACTAAAACTGGGGCCGGCAGGACGGAGAAAGGTCGGACCTTCCCGTCTCAGCGATGGCACAGCGGCTGTTTTCAGTGTCCTGGCGGCCGCCTGCAGGTTTTTCCGGGCCGGGGCTCTTGCGGGCGACGAGGCCGTTCTCCAGCACGCCAGCACGCATGGCGGCCGACGCTCCCCAACCGGCATGGCTGCAGCGCCTTCTGCATGACCCGGCGCCGGCACCGCGGCTCTACCGGTGGACGGTGGGCGATGTGGTCGGTGACAGTGCTGGGACGGCTTCGTCGGAAGCCGTCGATGACCCCAGACGCATCTACATCCTGGGCGTCGGCAACCTCGGCCGCCTGTTCGCCGCCGCGCTGGCCCAGCTGCCGGACCGGCCGCCGATCACGCTGGTCGTGCACCGGCCGGGCTTGCTCGCGCAGTGGCACCAGCGGCCGGGCCTGACGCTGCATCGGCCGTCGTATCTGGAGTCAGCTGCTTCGGACCCGGCAGAGACCGACGCCGACCCGGCCCGTTACACCGGCTTCGACATGGAGATGTGGTCCGACGAGCCGCCGCCGGGCGCCGGGGACAAGACAGCAGCCGAACTGCCGCCCCTGGCCAACCTCATTGTCGCCACCAAGGCGCAGACGGCCCTCGGCCAGGTCGACCGGCTGCGGCGGTACCTGGGCCCGGCCTCGACAGTCGCGTTTGTGCAGAACGGCATGAACCGGCTGTGGCCGCCGGCCGGCGCCGTCTACAGCGCGGCCCGGTACGGCGCAGGGCCGCCGCGCCAGCACCCGCGCTGGGTGGCCTGCGTGGTGACGCACGGGGTGCTGTCGCTGGGGCCGTTTGCGAGCGTGCTGGCGGCGCCGGCGGACGTGAAGCTGGGGGTGGTGGCCGGGGACGACGACGGCGGGGACAGCTACCTCGTGCAGCAGCTCCTGGCGGCTCCGGTCTTGAAGGCACAGCAGCTCCCACGGCCAGAGCTGTGGGTGACGCAGCTCGAGAAGCTGGCGGTCAACGCGGTGATCAACCCGCTGACGGCGCTGCTGCGGTGCCGGAACGGGGTGCTGTTCGAGCCGGAGCCGGCGCCGGCGGAGGACGCTGCCGGCCCGGACTGTCTACCCCGGATCATTGGCCAGCTGCTGCGCGAGGCCAGCTCGGTTTTCCAGGGCCTGGCACGCCACGATCCCAGCAGCCGGCGTCTTCTTGGGCTGACCGGTGGCGACGACGACGGCCCGGCGGCCGAGTTGCTCGCCCGGCTCTCCTTTGACACCCTCCGGGCCATGGTCTACCGCGTCGGCGTCCTCGTCGGCGACAACACCAGCTCGATGCTGCAGGACGTGCGTGCCGGGCGGCCGACCGAGGTGCGCGAGTTCAACGGCTGGATCGTCGACACGGCCGCGTACCTGGGCAGCCTGGGCGTGGCCGGCCTCGACGTACGGGGACACCAGACCCTGGCGGCGCTGGTCGAGGCGGGCAAGCCGTTGACGAGAGCAGAGTTGGGAGCTTTGTTCCCTTGAAGACAGAAGAGAGAAGTGTTAGCATTAAGGTATAGAAAGATTAGAGAGGACAAGGAAACGTCGTCGTCGTGTACATCAAGCATCAGACAAACCCAACAGGAAGAAACAGGAAGAAGAACAAAAACAAAAGCACGGCAAAAAAAGAAAGAAAGAAAGAAAGAAAAAAAAAAAAAAAAAAACTACAGTCCCGGTCCTCCCATGCTGCCGAGCCCGCCCAGTCCCCCGAGTCCCCCGAGTCCCCCCAGTCCGCCGAGATCGTCCCCGAGCCCGCTGCTGAGGCTGCTGTCGCCGCCGCCACCACCGCTGTCCTCGTCGTTGCTCCGGTCGCTGCTGTCGCCGCTCTCGTGGCCCTGGCTGCCACCGCCACCGTCCCCTGGATCACCACTTTGGACACCACCACCACTCTGCAGCTGCGTGCTGCGCTCTCGGCACGCGGCCGGCGTGAACCCGGCGCCGACCTTGTTGGCGACGAACCGCCATTTTTCCGTCTCGTAGTCGCGGAGGGCCGTCCGGAGTTTTTGGTCCTGGGGGTCAGCAAGAATTAAAAAAAAAAAGAAGGGAAAAGAAAAAAAAAAAACACCCACCGCCTCCGCCGTCCACTGCATCGTCTTCGCCTTGAGCCGCGTGCAGTACCGCACCTGCAGCGTGCCGCTCGTGCGCCCCGGGAAGAAGTCGGCAATCTGCTTCCACGTCAGGTTGCGCTGCTCCTTGAGCTCCAGCAGCAGCTGGTCGTCCTCCGGCGTGAACTTGAGCTTGGGCGCCCGCGGCCGCGCCGCCGGCGCCGGCATCCCCGCCTGGCCCACCACACTGGGCGCGCTGCCGCTGCCGCCGTGGCCGCCGTGGCCGCCGCCGGTTGTGCTGCCGGCCAGTAAGCCCTCGGTGATGGACCGGCGCAGGCGCTTCACTGCGTGGCCCGTGTCTGGCAGGTGATGGTGGTGGTGTTGCTGGTGATGGTGCTGGTGCGGGTGTTGTTGTTGTTGCTGCTGCTGCTGCTGCTGTATTGTGTGCAGGTCCCGCGGCTCCAGCTCGCCCAGACCACCCACCGACGTCAGGTCCAGGTCGTCCGGCCGCGCCCGCTTGATGCCGCCGGCTCCGCCTCCGCCCCCGCCGCCTAGACCGGGTGCTGCCAGGACGGGGGCCCCCAGCGCTGGATACAGAGGAGAGACGCTGTAATGCGGTTGCTGTACCGGGTGTGGGTGGTGTTGCTGGTGCTGGTGCTGGTGCTGGACCGGGTGGGCGTGCTGGACCGGCGGCGGCGTCGGCTGGTGAGGGTGTTGTTGCGGGTGCTGCTGCGGGTTCGGGTGTCCCAGGTGTCTGGTGGTGGCAGCAACTGCCACCGCGGCGGCGTGGTGTGCGCCCATCTGCGTGGGATCCAGAAGAACTTGGTGGTGCACGGCCATGGCGTGGTGGGCGTGCTGCTGTTGCTGTTGTTGTTGCTGCTGTTGTTGTTGTTGTTGTTGTTGTTGCTGCTGCTGCTGCTGTTGTTGCTGTTGTTGCTGCTGCTGTTGTTGTTGTGCATGCGAGTAGGGGTGCTGCTGATGCTGCTGGTGCTCGTCAGATGCCGCCGCATTCTGGAACATGGCTGCCGCCGCGGCCACGGGGAGAAGTGCCGAGGCGCCGTGAAGCTGCCGCGTGTGGTGCTGATGCTCTGTATTCTGGTGATGGTGCTGTGGATGCTGGTGATGCTGGTGGTGGTGGTGGTGGTGCTGCTGCTGCTCCTGCTCGTAGACGTGCGGAGGACCACCGCTTGGCCCGCCCGGGTGCGCGTCTTGGGCAGAGTAGTCGACATGATAGTCTGCGCCGCCTCGGTAGTTGCCCGCCAGTGTGTCTCCAGCGCATGGGTTCCGCCAGAGCGAACCGCTCTGGCTGGCCGCCGGACTGCGAAGGTGAAGAATTTGATCGGCCCGGGCCCCGAGGGGCGGCGTCGGTGGCGAGCGAGGGGGGGGGAGCGGACGAGGAGACGGGCAGACAGCCCGCGCGGCGTGCGGCCTTTGAAAACGAGGGCAGAAAACTCTGATGGAAACAGCACGAAGAAAACGAACGAGATGCAAAAAGGGTGGCCGGTGTAGAATTCCGCAGCCGGGCGAGCATGCCGAAGTTTTTCAAAATAGAGAAGGGGTGGTGAAAAAAAGAAGGCAAAAACAAAAAAAAAAAAAAAAAACTAATACGGTAGAAAACTTAACGAACGACTTTTTTGAAAAAAAAAAAAAAAAAGAAAAAAAAAAAACAGACAGCGACACGTAGTCCAGCGACCTGGACAGCGCGTCTTTTCTAAGGCGAACAAGCGCGATGGGCGATCGGCGCTACCCAACACTGCACTGGATGCCGTCCTGGGCTTGGCCGGTGGCCGTACGCTCGGAGCGGGAGGGTCAGGGTATATGCGAACAGACCAGCCAGAGCGCAGAGCGGCCGTGCATTGTATCGTCTGATCTCGTCTGTCCCAGCCAGGAGGGCGTGTGGATGGGGGCGGGGGATGGCGAGGGGGTGTTATGAGAAGGGAAGGAGAGGGGGGGGAGTAGGAGAGAGGAAGACGGGGGGACGGGAGGGGAGGGGGAGGAAGGTAGGGAGGGATAAGAACAGATGAACAGGATAAAGGGAAAAAATAAAACAGCACTGTTTGTGCGCTGGCCACTGGTAGACGGTGTCGTATTATAAGTTGCGGCTTGTCTTATACCGCAGCAGGGTCGATACGGTGAGTGTCTGGCAAGTACCGGTGTAAAGGGACAGTGTTTTTTTTTTTTCCTTCTTGTTTTCTTATTTTTAATATTTCTTTCCTTCTCTCTTTTTTTTTTAGTGTTTATTTAATTGCTCTTTCCTGTCACTCTTTCAGCCTCTCGTCCGTTCTTGGTTTTAACTTGGAACAGACAAGGTGACAAATCGTGATTGCAGCAGCTGCTGCAGGATCTTCGTATAAGGGAAGAAATGGATAAATAAACAAAAAGGGGGCCCAAGGTCATCACCGGGCTGCCTTTCTCGGACACAGCAGCATGAATGGGTGATCTTACGTCGTGGACCACATGCCAGATTTAGACACAAGCGAGCACCGACCCCAGAACGCGGCGTAGGGATGTAGAGATGAAGAAGAGGAGAAAGGGGAGTGAGCTAAGAGGGTAAAAAAAAGAAAAAAAAGAGGGGAAATGCAACACCACCCAAGACCACGACAGCGTGTTCCGTTATCTTCCCTGCACGCTGCTCTCCGTTATGTAGACTCTCGGGATTACGCTGCCAAGAATGATGCTTAATACCGAGGGGCAGTAGTCAGGCACGACTAGGGGAAAAAATCGTCGGCAAGAGGAAAAAGAAAAAAAAAACAGAATACGGAATACGGAATATGCGTCGCCGCACGGAACACGCACGCGAAACACGCCCTGCAGCGTCAGGCCCCCGCGCCCCCAACAAAATTCCGAGAATCCCGGCAGGCAAGCAGAAAGAAAGAGAGAGGGAGAGGAGAGGGGGGAGAGGGGGGAGAGGAGGGGAGGGGGGGGGGGGGGGGAAGGGAGGGAGAAATTTTTATCGGTGTGTTTGAGAAAAAAAATATGAAAACCGTGCTCTTGGCCCTGCTTTTGCCACGCTGCTCGCCGATGACCGCTCGCTGCTGTCTTGCCTTGTTGCATGACAGAGCCCTACTGCAATGCAACGTTAAGTGACAACGGCGCCTAGCAAGGCCCAGAAAGGCCCGACCGGTGGTAGGCACTACACGGCAGTTGAATGAGAGGGCACCGGAAGCCATGCAATCCTCGTACGAAGTCTGTGTGCCTGTTGGGATGTGTGCAACGGTTGCAGGATGCAGGATGCAGGAAGCAGAAGAAGAAAACCAAAAAAAAAGGGCACAGACCCGGGAGACGAGACGGCCCGAAATGGAGGGATGTGGGAGAAGAAGGGGGGGGCGTGGGCGCTATAGGCGCTATACGGCGTATGCGCGTCGCATCGGCAGGGCGTCCCCCCGATCGCGGTGTCCACTCGCTTCGCGGGGGTCCCTGCCCGGTGGTTGCGTCATGGGGGCCGGCCAGGCACATTGGCATGATATATTGCGATACGGAGGGCAGGGCAGGGCACGGTGCAGGCCGAGGGCAAAGCCTCCGCTGCAGGGTCCGAGGACGGGACGGACGGGAGGGCCCAGGACCAGGACGCCGGAAGAGACGGGGTGTGTGTGCAAGCAAGGTGAGCGGCAAGGCCGAAACAGAGAGCTCATTGACGGGGAAAAAGAACGGGCAAAAATGAGAAAGAGGAAGAAAAAGGAAAAAGAAAAACAACGGGGGGCCGCTCTACAGGGGACCAGGGTCTGCATAAACGTCGCCGTCCCGTTCAGGGATCCCGGCCAGCACGGCCAGGCACACACGCCCATTATGCTTGACCAGGGCGGCGCGGCCGGTGCCATGGGCGGTCTTCTAGAACCGCCGGGCCGGGTTCTAGCGCGAGGCAGCTCGTACTTCTGTACTTTCTTTTTTTGTTTACTTTCTGCCGTCCCTTGTTGGTTTTCTATTTGTGTCTTTTCTTTTCTTTTTTTATTGATCCCAATCTTTTTTCCGGGCATTAATTTTGTTCGTCCGCCGTCGCTTTGCTCGGGATCCTTCTCAGTTTGGCCATCCTCGTCGCCGACCGTCCCCAGAAATCAAACGTTGCTGTGCAGGGGATGTCGTCAGGGGTCGCATCTCCACCGCCACAGCGATCAAGCCACACAGCGCCCAGCAAAAAAAAACACACAGCACAACAAGCAGAAAAAGGGTCCGTGGCCGTCGCTCCTGGAGTGTATCAGATCGGGCTCTGACGCAACCAGCAAGTGTTTCGCCTGATCTTCTGGCTCGCCCTGCCGCCTCCTTCCAACCGGAACGCTGTCGCTTCCGGCGCCCAGTGCTCTCTTCTCCCTTTTTCCCACGTCGCCATTAGCCCGGCCGGGCTGCACAGCCACAATCGCTTCCTAGCTTCCCTTCCCCCCCCGGCCATGGCGGCCCATGGCGGCCATCCTCGCATGAATGCATGAATCACTGCAATTTGCCCAGGCGCGGGTGCCTGCTGAGCGGCTGCCCACGATCTGCTGCGTGCATAAAGGCCCCAAGGCATGCAATTAAATGACAAGCAAAATGATACAGTAATACGTGTACATGCCAAATTCAAAGCAAAAACAACAACAAACCATCCAAGCAAATCCCGATGACACCGCACGCTCACGCAAAGTTGTCGCTCCGGTCCACCCAGATGTCCTCGAGCTCGGCAAAGTTCTGGAAGTGCAGCGGCCGGTGCTGGTCGCTGTAGAACGGCTGCGGCGTGTCCAGCCGCACCGCCACCGGCTTCTTGGCCAGCCCGGCAAACTCGGACCCCATGAAGCTGTAGTTCCACCGCCCGGACTCCGGCACCAGGAAGAAGCCCTTGAACTTGGGGCTCAGCAGCAGCTTGCGCTTCTCGCCCATGCTCGTCGTGAAGCCCTGCGGCTGGTCGCTCTGCATGTCGCGGTTCTCCGCCCCCCACCGCAGGCCCGCCGGCGTCAGCCCCCACGCCGACAGCGACACGCTGCCCGGCGTAAACGCCACCGACACCGACACGATGCTGTCGCGGTGCGCCTGCCACGACGCGTGCGCCTCCTGCAGCCGCGCCATCTCCGTCACGTCCGCCGCCGCCATGTACGGCAGCTCGCTGCCCGACACCGTGTGGATCATCCCCAGCGGCTCCAGCCCCCGCAGCAGCTCGTGCTGCCCCGGCAGCTGCGCCGGCAGCTGCACGCTGCGCAGCCCGCCAATCTGCGGCACCAGCACAATGCACCGGATCTCCCGCACCTGGTTCGTCTCCGCCGGCGTCGTCCCGTACAGGTACCCCGCCACCTGCACCCGCAGGTCCGCAATCGTAATGAACTTCTTGAGAATGTTGTTTGGCATCACGTACGTAATGTCGTCCGCGCGCCCGCCCACGTCCACCGGCGACACGTAGATGTTGTTCGCCCGCGTCCGCAGGTTCGACGTCGCAATCGCCCGCGTCCGCCACTCCGTCTTGGACGCAAACGTCTGCTGCTCAAACTGCGACGTCGTCGTCACAATCATCTCCTCCCCGTGCACGTTGTGCGTCTTGGTCGTCGTCGCCGTCAGCTGCTGCTGCTCCTCCTGCTGCTTCTCAATCTCCGCCGCCTGCTGCCGCTGCATCGACGGCGCCGAGATCTCCATGCCCAGGATAATGTCCCGCACTTCGCTGCTCGTCAGGCTCGACACGTTCACGTTGTTCTTCTTGCCGTAGTCGTTCAGGATCAGGTCCCGCAGCTGCGTTTCCACCTTGATCCACTCCTCGTCCGTCAGCGTCGGCCAGATGTGGTGGTCCTGCGTGATCACCGTCATGTCCGGCCGCAGCACCAGCTTCGTCTTGTCCTGGTTCACGTGCAGCGCCCGCAGAATCAGAATCAGCCGCGAAAACGCCGTGTACGACGAGATCCCGCTCTTCAGCCACTCGTCGTACAGATTGAACAGCACCATCTGCGGCTCCGTCGCCCGCAGAATCATGTCGCCCAGCTTCTCCACCTTCATCGCCGCCTGGAACGGCAGCTGCAGCTCCGACGCCCGGATCGCAATGTTGGGGAAGTCCAGCAGGTTCACCTCCAGCGGGTCCAGCAGGCCCTTGCGCGTCACAATCAGCTGCTTCGGCTGCTCCTCCACCGGCAGCGACCGGATCAGCGCCGCCACCTCCTCTGCCGTCTTCCACTTGGCCAGCTGGCCCAGCCGCTTCTGCCCCGCCCACACGCTCGTGTGGATGATCTTGAGGAACAGCTGGCCCGTCCGCGGGTTGAAGATGAAGATTGCGCCGTTGATCGGCTTTGTCGTCAGGTTGCCCTCAAACGTCTTGTGGATCGTCACCCGGTACACGTTCGTGTCGTCGATGAACAGCTGCGTCTGGTTGCTAAACAGCTCCGAGTAGTTCTGCGAGTTGAGGAACTCCTGGTTGCTCTCTGACGCGTACAGCTGCAGACCCTTGCGAATCCGCTCCCGCAGCACGTACAGCGCCGGGTTCGCCTTCATGATCTTGGTCATCGCCTGCTGCATCAGGATCTTCAGGCCCGGGAAGTACTGCCCGTACGCCGAGAACAGGTTGTACGCCAGGTCGATCGCAATCATCAGACCCGTCGGCGACGGGTACAGACTCATGCTGTCCGTCGTGTAGTCCAGGTACTTGGCCCGCACGTACCGCTCAATGTCGTGGGAGTCGTAGTCGCCGTACCGCAGCTGCACGTCGATCCAGAACTTGTCCGTCGTCGTCGGCTCCAGCGTATCCTTGGAGTCGAACAGCAGCGACGGCCGCGTCACGTTCCACCGCTGGTTCGGGAACAGCTGGATGTCCGCGCACGAGCTGTTCATCTTGTACGACTTGCGCGGGTGGATCGTCTCCTTCTGCACCGAGTCAATCCCCAGCGACTCCAGCTCTTGGTCAAACACCTGGCACAGATCCATCACCACCGACTCGTGGATCTTCTGCCACAGATGCGCCCGGAAGATCTGGATCAGCGAGATCTTGAGCGTCGGGATCTTGCCGTGCAGGAAAATGCCCGTCAGGTCCAGCTGCACCTGGAAACCAATGTACACCGACGACCGGTTGATCGTCGGGCTCCACCACAGCGTGAACCGACGGTTGGGGATCTGCGACAGACCGCTGCGCTGCGCATTCGTCAGCTTCTTGAACTTCATGCTGTCCTCGAAGCCGCTCGCCCGCTCCCAGAAGAGGCCCTCCCACGACGGGAAGCCCGTCGCCTTGAAGAGTGTGTGCTCCAGGATCGTCTCCACGCCGCCCAGCGCCTGGATCACGTCCGTCCGGTACGCGTTCAGGTTCCACAGCTTGCCGTCGTGCCGGTGGCTCGTCCACCAGAACGGGTTGCTGCGCATCAGCTGGTAGATCTTGAACTCCGCCCGCGCCCGGAAGCCCTTGTCAAAGCTCAGCGTGCTGCGGTCTTTCTGGAAGAGCGTGTTGATCCGCGGCAACCCGCGGTCCCAGCTGTCCTCCAGGTCCTCCAGCGTCAGCCGCCGGTTCTGCTGGTTGGCCTCCAGTCGCTTCTGCGAATACTCCGTCCACACCCGCTGCGAGTCGATAAACTCCGCCTCCCACGGGATGATGTACCGGAAGATGTTGGGGATCAGCGTCTCTTCGTCGTGCGTCATGCCCGCCCGGTAGTGTGTCACGCCCACATCCGTCTGCTTCGACCAGCGCTTGTCGCTCGCCGGGATCAGGATGTGCGACCCGGACAGCATGCCCAGGCCACCCAGCTCCTTGGGCGTGTAGAAGACCGCCGGCGGGAACCGCGACGGCATCTTGGAGTTAAGCCCAATCTTGACGCGCGTCTGGATCTTCGTCTCGCACTTGACAATCGTGTCCAGCAGGCTCACCGTCGACACGGCTGCCTCGCGGTAGTACGTGAACAGAGCAATCAAGGCCGTGTTCCACTTGTTGGCAATCTTGGTGAACGTGGTCGACCCAGACGACATGAGAATCTGCCGGATCCGGTTGTTGAACTTTTGGATGTCCTCCTCTGTTACCTGCAGGAACGCGTGTGCCGTGCGCTCCTTGGTCGTATTGTCCACCAGCGACCACACGCTGTCCTGCACCGAGAACTCGTCGTTCTGGTTGCGCACCTTGGGCAGCACCCGCACCTCGAACCCGCACATCGAGAACAGCAGGTTCGGGTTGTCCCGGCTGTACACGCTCGCAAACGTGTCCTCCCACTCGATCGTCGTCACCGACCGCGGCAGCCGGTTCTTCAGGTCCCAGAACACGGCCCGGCCAAGGTTCACATCGTGACGCATCAGCCGCATCCGCGAGTCGCGCGGCCAGCACTTCTTGGTCTTGTAGCCGATCACGTTCTCAAAGTTGGGATCCGGCTGCTCGGTCAGGAACCGCTGGATCAGATCGCGCGACTCCTCGGCGTTGAAGCGCAGGAACACCCAGATCTTGTCAATGTACCGCATGTACAGGCGGATGGGGTGCTTAGTCTCCGTCTCACGGTCCTGGAACTGCAGGAAGTCGTTCGGGCTGTGCGGTGGCCCGGCAATCTCGCTCGCCCGCTGCGGCCCCAGCAGCAACAGATCCAGAATCAGCCCGTAGTACTGGAACACAAACGCAGAGAACTGCAGACCGCGAATCATGCCGTAGCTGTTGACGTGGCTCATGTCCTTGTACGCCAGCGTCACATTGTTCTTCGCAGTAATGTAGTCGGCCAAGTTGTGGTCCATGATCAGCCGCAAAAGCGAGTTGAGCAGCGTCAGCTCAATCTTCTCGTACACCTTGGACAGCTGCGTCTCGATCAAAACGTCGCACTCGCCGTTGGCCGTCTCCCAAACGTTCTGCAGGTTGTTGATGCCCTGCGTCCACTTGTACACCAGCAGCGGCGGCACCTCCGAGTCGGATGGCTTGATCCATGCCGGGAACAGGTGGCGCTGGTCCGCCTGGTACCAGAGATACTGATCGAGGTAGGCATCGCTGATCTTCTCGATGGGCTCGATGTCGTAGACAGGGTTGATGGTGCTGTAGTTGTCGTTCATGTCGATGCCGACTTCTTTGAACGCCCGCTGGGTCAGCAGGAATCGCTTGATGCGCTCCAGCGTCGTGCCCGGGTTGTCGTAGGCCTGCTCAATGAGCGCCAGCTCTTCGCGCTGGCTCTGGTTCAGACGTCCCTTGGTCGAGTACGACTCACGCAGCCGCTCCAGCGCCAGGATGAGAATCTTCGTGTCGTGCTTGTACGAGACGCTGGGGAATGGAATCGGCGAGAACTTGCGCGACTCCAGCCAGTGCACCGTCGTCGTGTAGATGGCCACAGCCTCCTCCGAGGACACGTACGGGCCATCCTTCATGTGGTTGTGCTGCCGCTCCTGCTCGGCCTTCAGCCACAACCGCGTGAGGCGACCGACGTTCTTCTTCGCCACCGTCTTGTCGACCGTGGCACCGCGCCGAATCCGCTCACGGTTGTAGTGTGCGACCGAAATCCACCAGTCAGCCTTGGCCTTGACGTAGCGCAGAATTACGTTCTCGATGGGCGCCGGCAGGCCGGGCACCTTCCAGGGAATGTTGCTCTTCCAGCAACGCCACGCCTCCGAGAGATGCTGCAGCACCGTGTTGACCTTGCTCTGCCGGATGCCTTCCGGCATCATGTCCATCAGATCGGCCATGACCGACGCACGCAGCTCGAGATCGTAGTGCGACTCGACGCGCTGCTTGGTCACCGTCTTCGCTACACCCTTGCTGTGACGACCTTCAAACTGACGCGACAGCAGATTGCCAAGCCAGCGCTCCAGCAGCGGGATAATACCACGCATGAAGAACAGCCACACGCGCCACGCCGGTGCCCAGACACCGCAGCCGGGACCCTTGCCCACAGAGCCCAGGTTAAACTTATGGTAGATCAGATGCTTAAGATCCTTGCACGAACGGATCTGGTGCATCAGCTTGTACTTGTAACGGTACATGCCCGTCAGCTGGCCCACGTGGTTGAAGGCGTAATGAATGCCGTCAGCAAGCTGGAAGGCATCAATGTTGCCCAGCCGGTACTGGACCTGTGCGTCAACAATGAGCTTGGTAAGACGCAAGATCTCTCGCATCAGATGGAACGAGTTGCCGAAACGCGACTTCTTGCGCTCCTTGGTGGTCAGGGTCTTGACAGGCTTCAACGTGAAGTTGTAGTCCAGGTGCAGGTACGTCAGGTTCTTGCGGTGAATCAGGAGGTTCAGCATGTTGAAACCCTGACGGCACACTTGCAGGCCAGCTTCGACCCAGTCAATGGTGGTCTGCTGGAAGAACTTGGTCTGCTTTAGTGTCCTCAGCAGATCCTGGCGATGCAGCGTCTTCGGCTTCTTCTTGTGCAGTTCGTTGAGCACGTAAGTCTTGAGAAGCTTCTGGTAGGAAACGTGAATCTTCACGGGCACATCCTTGGGCGGGTGCTCGAGGTAGCGCCACTTCACCAGCGGCACATCCTGGGCGCGCACCATCCGGCCAGACCGCCGGTTGAAGGGGTACGGCGCCCACCACAGCTCAATGGCGTCCGTTGTGGTCTCTGTTGCCAGTTCCTCATCCGCCATGAAGGGCTCGATTTCGGGGGGCAGCTCAAAGGCAACGTCCTCGGGCTCCTCGATGCCGCCAGGCCCAAAGAGCTCATCTTCGTGGCTGACCGTAACGTACTTGGCCGCAGCCGACCGCGACGTAACGGGGTTGTTGTCCGACACGAAGTGGAAGGTCGGCAAGTCGGTGTTCTCGGCAACGGTGTACACGCTCTGCGGGTAGGCATACCACGAGTTGCGCACGCCTCGTGGCAGCGAGTTGTACAGATGCGGGTAGGCCACGCGCGACTCGGTGCGAATTGGGCTGCGAAAGATGATGCGGTCGATGGCATTGAACTCGCCAAAGTCCTCGTCGTTCGGGTCAATGTCCTTGTACAGCGGCTCGAAACGCGCACCGCCCGGCAACGCCACGTTGAGAGCCTTGGCCGTGAAGAAGCTCTTGGGCTCAAAAAGGTAGAAGTAGTTTTCGTCCCGGATGTCGGGCAGCATGGGGCGACTCAGACGGTAGAGTGTGGCCATCTGCTTCAGGTTGAGGTTCCAGGTCTTGTAGCTGGGGCCGTTCACATGGGGTGTGTCGAGCAGCGGGCGGTTGTCGTAAAACCAGTCGTAGACGGCCTCGTCCTCGTCCTCGTCAAGAACCATCTGGATGGGCTCGAGAGGCTCGACATCCTCAATGTTCTCGGACCAAGACAGCGGCGGCTCCTCGTCGTCAAAGGGCGGGAAGCGCATGCGCTTGAACAGCTGGCGGTTGCTCTTCTCGCGACGCATGGCCGACCACATTGTCGCCCATTGGGCGTGGTAAACTGGCTCGATGACACGCGGGATCTCGTTGACCAGGGTCAGGCAGCCGTTGACGTGGTACAGCACCTTGACCTCGCGCGCGGACTCCCATGGCATGGGCATGTTCTCGAGCAGCTTCAGCACCGCGTGCGGCATAAACTTCAGCGCGCCGAGGTAGCTGCGCTTGTCGCTGGAGTACTTCTTCAACGACACATCGCCAATGTCCTTGACGATCTTCCGCAGGTGCTCGGGCGGCATGTCGGCCTTTTGGGTCTCGACAAAGCCGCCCTGGCGCTTCTCGCCGAACCGCGTCCGCTGGTAGCGCAGCCATTCGTTCTTCTTCTGCTCAAGCTTGGCCATTTGCGCATCGGACCGGGGTTGATAGCCAGGCGGCGGCGGTGGCGGCGCAGCCGGGGGAGGAGGGAGCATCGAATCCGGTGGTGGCGGCGGCGGAGACGGCGGCGGCGGCGGCGGCGCCCAGCCGGGAGGGGGAGGAGGAAGTGACGACATCGTGGAACAACGTTACTCGTCAGAGATCACGAAGCCTGCCACAGTGGTTAGAATTCGCGGCGAAGCAGCAGAAAAAACGCGGATCAGATCGCGCTCTTACCCTTGATTCGGCTCGAAAAGAGCTTTGTCGAACCGCGACTCGTCGCGCAGCAAAACACAACAAGTCTTGTCTGCCAGTTGAAGATGAGAGCAACCAGACAGAGGTGAGTGATGCAGATTTCCGCCAGTAGCAGTCTCGGTCGCGGATGCCAGACGTCGCGAGAACGTGCTGCTGTGGCGGGTTTGTGGATTTCTTCCGTTGCTTCAAAGTCGCGAACCGTGTGGCGAGTTTTTCTTTGGCCAGAACGCTGCACTGTGCACGTGTAGAGTCATGTGCTCTTCACCAGCTGGCAGCTAGCGGACCGGCAAACACCCGCCAGCTGGCAACCGCTTGGGTTGAGCCCCACCCCACTAAATCCGTAAATTTTGGTCTCCCCATTCATTTTTTTTTCCTTCAGATTGTTCCCCCTCCATTCGACTCCCCCCCATCAAACCTACCCACCCACCCGGTTGCCGCAAAGTTTCTCCCGCACAACGCGTCCGTTTGAGAAGCAAAAGCACAACCGCAATCATGGCCGCGTCCAAGTTTTTCCGCACGGGCAACGACAGCTCCAGCGAGGAGAGCAGCTCTGACGAGGAGCAGCTGTACTCTGACGAGGAGGAGGTCGACCAGGTGGACGACGACGATGACGACGATGACTCGGACGACGA
Source organism: Ceratocystiopsis sp. VPRI43766 (assembly GCA_019925685.1). NCBI lineage: Eukaryota > Fungi > Ascomycota > Sordariomycetes > Ophiostomatales > Ophiostomataceae > Ceratocystiopsis > Ceratocystiopsis sp. VPRI43766. The sequence continues at coordinate 464,869 of JADHKF010000003.1, read as the reverse complement.
CGACGATGATGACTCGGACGACTCCTCGGACGACGATGAGGATGGCAAGGCGATGGGTGCCAACGCGTTCCTGCGCGGCGCCGACTCGTCGGACAGCGAAGACGACGCCGACGAGCCGACGACAAAGGTCCGGAGTGCCAAGGACAAGCGCTACGAGGAGCTGTACAGCATCATCACATCGATTGAGAACGCGCGGAAGATTGGCGACTGGGGTTCCGTTTTCACAGGTGAGATCCCGCTTGCTGGCACCAGACGATTGTTTTTTATATGTTTTTGGCTAACCGCGGCATGCAGATTTCGACAAGCTGAACCGGCAAGCGGAGAAGCTGCGTGATGGCCTGAACTTCCCCAAAATCTACATCAAGGCCGTTTCCGAAGTCGAGGACGACATGAACGAGGCGGTCGCCAAGCAGAAGGTCACGCCGAAGAAGATGAACGTCACGAACGCGCGTGGTCTGAACGCCGTGAAGCAGCGCATTCGCCGGATCACCAAGGAGAACCCGGCGCAGTTCGAAGCGTTCCGCGCCGACAAGGATGCTTTCATGGAGTCGGACGAGGAGGAAGAGGAGGTGGTGGTCAAGCCGAAGCGCGTCGTCAAGGTTGTCGACACGCTGTCGACGGCGCCTGAGGGGGCCGAAGACGATGGCTTCATGACCGTCGTTGGCAAGGGTGGCCGCGCCATGCAGTTCACGCCCGACAGCATCTTCAAGCAGCTGCGCACGATCATGGAGTCGCGTGGCAAGAAGAACACCGACCGCCTGGAGCAGATCAAGATCATGGAGAAGCTGAACGAGATCGCGGTGACGCCGTACCAGAAGATCCGGGTGCTGCTGACGCTGGTGTCGGCACGCTTCGACCTGGGCTCGGGTGCGGCGACGTCGATGCCCCTGGAGCACTGGAAGGCCGCCGAGCAGGAGCTGGTCCTGCTCCTGGAGACGCTGGAGAAGAACCCGGAGTACGTGGTGTTCGAGAACGCCGAGGAGTGGGACGACGACGAGAAGGCGCCGGTGCTGGAGGCCGGGCAGAAGCACATCAAGGTGCCGGGCAGCATTGTGTCGTACGTGGAGCGGTTAGACGAGGAGCTTGTGCGGTCGCTGCAGAACATCGACCCGCACACGTCGGAGTACATTGAGCGCCTGGGCGACGAGGCGGCTCTGTACAACGTGATTTTCCAGGGTCAGCTCTACTACGAGGCGCTGCAGAAGGAAGATGATTTGGACGTGCCGCAGGACAGCCTTAACCGGATTGTGATGCGGCGGCTAGACCACATCTACTTCAAGCCGGCACAGGTGGTCAAGATCCTGGAGGAGAACAGCTGGAAGGCGACGGCGGTCAACAAGGACTCGACGATCTCGCCGCGTGCGCAGTCGGAGGAGCCGGAGAAGCTGCTGAGCGTGCTGTGCAGCTACCTGTTTGCGCACGACGAGGGCGTGATCCGGGCGCGGGCGATGCTGTGCGAGATCTACTTCCTGGCACTGCACGACCAGTACTACCGGGCGCGCGACATGATGCTCATGTCGCATCTGCAGGAGACGATCAACGCGTTCGACAAGCAGAGCCAGATCCTGTACAACCGGACGCTGGTGCAGGTGGGCCTGTGCGCGTTCCGCCAGGGCCACGTGTACGACGCGCAGAACACGCTGCAGGAGATCTGCGGCAGTGGGCGGCAAAAGGAGCTGCTGGCACAGGGGGTGATGATGCAGCGGTACAACCAGGTGTCGCCGGAGCAGGAGCGGCTGGAGAAGCAGCGGCAGCTGCCGTTCCACATGCACATCAACCTGGAGCTGCTGGAGTGCGTGTACCTGACGTGCAGCATGCTGCTGGAGATTCCGCTGCTGGCGCAGACGGGCTCGTCGCCGGACGTGAAGAAGCGGGTGATCAGCAAGACGTACCGGCGGATGCTCGAGTACCACGAGCGGCAGATCTTCACGGGCCCGCCGGAGAACACGCGCGACCATGTGATGCAGGCGTCCAAGACGCTGGCGGCGGGCGAGTGGAAGCGGGCGACCGAGTTCATCCACAGCATCAAGATCTGGGAGCTGATGCCGCAGGCCGACAGCATCAAGGCGATGCTGGCGAAGCAGATCCAGGAGGAGGGCCTGCGCACGTACCTGTTCACGTACGCGCCCTTTTACGACACGCTGGCGGTGGAGACGCTGAGCAGCATGTTTGAGCTGGAGCCGCACAAGGTGTCGGCGATCATCAGCAAGATGATCAGCCACGAGGAGCTGGCGGCCGCGCTGGACCAGGTCAACCAGACGGTCATCTTCCGCAAGGGCGTCGAGCTCAGCCGCCTGCAGAGCCTGGCGCTGACCATGTCGGACAAGGCGAGCGCGCTGATCGAGTCCAACGAGCGCACGCTGGAGCAGCGCACGCAGGGCTCGGCCAATGCGTTTGAGCGGCAGGGCGGCCGCGGCGGCCGTGGCGGCCGCGGCGGTGCGCGGGGCGGCCAGCGCGGCGGTGCGCGGACAGGCGGCAACCCGCAGCGGCAGGCGGGCGGCACGCAGTTCACGGGGGGTGCGCTGGGTGCGGCTGTCCGGGGCTAAAGGGAATGGGTTCTCTGGTTTTGCACATGGTATTTTCTGTTTTCGTGTCGTTTTCCTTTTTTTCTTTTTCGGTTGAAAAGAGGGAGAGAATAAAAGAATTGCTCTTTCTGTGTCTTTTTTTTTTTTTTCTTTTTCTCTTGGTCTGGTCAGAGATTCTGGGATTGTTTTACTTAGGGGTTCTACGCAGGGTAGCCTTCGTGTCTAGAATTGGACGAAAAGTAACTTGACAGCTGTGTTGGCATGAAAAAGCACATGTTTTCACGTTTAAACCTGTGTGGATCACGGCTTTTATAAGTGATCATGATGTTTTCTTGTGATTTAATCGAACCGATTTGATTTCTCAACAAGAGTCAATTATTGTATTTTGACAAACGCCTGCACCAGAGTGTCTCTATCCTGTATGTGGATGAAGAGAAAGAAAAAAAGACAGAGAGGGAAAAAAAAAATAATACATGAAAAACAAAAAGAGAAAAAAAGATGCGATTAATTTACAGCACCTCCTCCCGGTCAAAGCCACCAGGCGCCTTCAGCGGGTCAGGCACGCTGTGGCCCGGCTTGTACTCGCTGACAAACGGGTTGGGGTCTTCCTTCTGATCGAGGTTGCCGAGGGTGTGGTTGACACCGCGGTGGATGGCCTCATCAGCCTGATTTGTTAGCATTGTATCCCTTTCTTGGTTTTTGTGGACTTGCACGTACCCGAACGTAAAGAATCAGATCCCGCATCGTCCGGTGCTCGGGCGGCATGTTCCAGTAGCGGATGGCCAGCTCCGGGATCTGGAAGTTGGGGTCGGTCCACCGCGGCACGTGGCCGGCGTCAATCTCGGCAATGCACTGGGTGTAGGTGTGCACGGCCTCCTCCTCCAGGTAGCCGACGAAGCGGTGGCACATCTTGGGGCTGATGAGGTAGCACAGGAACATGGTGTTGAAGTAGACACCCTGCGCGCCGAGGATCATCAGCTTCATGAACCAGCTGGGCGAGCACATCTTCATAAAGGTCATCAGGTGCATCCGCTCGTTGTACGACTCCTCGAGGAGCGTCTCGATCCAGCCGTTGTCGCGCTTGAGCCGCCGCAGCGAGTGCAGGTGCCGCAGCATGCCCGCCACCATGCCGGGCACGCCGGCAATGCTCTCGAGGAAAATGAAGCGCATCATCCACTGCGACTCCGTCAGCGGCTTCTGGCCCGCCTTGGGCGTGATCTTGGCCGGCGCCGTCGGCTCGGCGCCGTGCTGGGGCGGTACGGCCGGGATGTGGTCGGGCACCGGCTGCGCCGTCTGCTGCATGCCCGTGGCCGTGTCCATGCCCCAGCGGCACATGCGCATCAGCTTCCACGCGAAGCGGTCGCCAAACGTCGTCGGCGCCCGGTGCTCCGGCGTCACCGACAGCATCTGCTCGTACGAGAAGCCGTGGTGCGGCCACACCGGCGGCGTCCACACAATGTTCTTGGTGGTCTGCACGGGGAAGACCTCGTGCGAGCCCGCCGTCGCCGTCGCCGTCGAGCTCGAGCTCGCGCCGGAGTGGGTGCTGGTGCTCTCCGGGGCCTCGACCGTCACGGCGTCGCGAGCCCGGGCCGCCGACGTGGAGAAGCTGGCCAGGCGAGCCGGCGTGGTGTGGAAGGGGGTTGCTTGGATGTGCCGCGCACAGAGCACGGGCATCGCCGCGGCCATCTGCCGGCTGGCATGCCGGGGAAGGGCCACGCGGCCAGCGCGTAGTGCTGTGGTCATAGTCTGTGTTGTGTATGTGTTGGTCGGTGGTCGTCAGATTCGGTCAAAGGCAAGGGGGAGACAGGTAGACAAGGAGACGAAGAGACTCGAGAACGAGTACCCGGGACCCTGCTGCACGTCCAGGCCGTTTTAAATAAACCTTACGAGGACGGCCAAGAGTCAACAACCTCCACGGGGAGAGCCGACAGGGACCATGCACGCGGTCTACCGAATAAAGCCCGGGGCAAACGCGCGGGTTTCTCGGCGGCATGTGGAAACAGCATGCTTGCAGTCTCGATTCTTCTCGATCCCAATCCCCTCGACGGACATGGTCAGCCTGAACAGCTAGTTCCGTAAGCCGCGGAGAAATTTCTGTCCATGAAGCCTTCGTTGCGTACACGCCTGCAGCGTATTAGAGTCATGTGATCTGCGCCGCCGGCGGCGAGGCTCGAAAATCTCCGGGTCATCTCGGGGGGCGGCTCCCGTCGGCTTTTCGTCGGCGGCGACTCGGCGACTGCGCCGCCACCGCCGCGGTATCTAGCAGGGGGGGGGGAGGTGTCCAGCCCGGCGGTCCTTGTGTCCTTTTCTTTGACGAATGCCTGCTGGCCTGTTTCGTAGCATGTGCGGGATGGTAGGCGCCGTCGCTGCTGGTCCAGATCGGCAGGCACTGCCCGTGTCTCCATAGTCTCCATCCCCAGCAGTTTTTTTTTTTTTTTTTTTTTTTCTTCTGTTTTTCTAGCGGGGGAGGTGCTGCTGTTTTGGGCGCACAACAACATGACATCATCTGCGCCCATACGGTGCGCCATGAGCAGGTAAGACGGGGGGATAAAACTGGCGCAACGCAGCCAAGGCCCAAGAGTCATACTTTCCATTTCACGAGTCATTCCGTAAGATCCTCGTCGGCATGTGCTCTGCTTTCCATTCCTGGTTTTCCCGAATGCGCCGGATGCCGTAGCATTGTTCGTTCTTTCCCACAGTCGTCCAGGGACAAGACCAGTCCGTTCCTTTCCTCCTAGTGATATCCCAATTCACAATGGCAGGCGCGTCTTTGTGAGCGTGGGCCTACTAGAATACTAGATTGGAAGGGGCAAGGCAGCGAGGCACCAGTTTGGCCAGTTTGCCCGACTTTGTCTCTCGTTCCTGCCCAAAGTATGTAATGGTTTTGTGTGCGGCCGCCTGGTTAGCCAATTTTAGTCCCTAAATTTCTCGTGACTGTTGGTGGGATCGGATCGGCGCATAATATCCTCTGACTTCCTATTTTTTTTTTTTTTTTTTTTTTTTTTTTTCCATTTTCCATTTGCCTCGCTTTACTCTTCCGCTGCCAACCCGATCAAACAACCGACCACGACAACCATTCTATCGTACTTCAACCACATACACCATCTCCACATCCCGTTCACATCATCAGCGCACGCCTGACGAACGAAAAAATGCCAGGCAAACAGTGGGGTAGGTTCACGCACCTGGATGGGCTGCCGGCCGTCGTATGCCCCTCACGTCTATCGCGACGACCCTGTGCCTGCTTCGCGGCCGCGTCCGCGCATCGCCTCTTATCTGGGAGCACATGTGCGGCCTGCTGGCACCGCGGCTCTTGTGCCGGCCGTGTCTGTCTTGAGGACCCCGCGATGCGACCCACGAGGGATGCCCCGCGCAAATGAGACCGGGGGCATCGAGGGGCAGCTGGCAGCCGGCAGCCTGTGTAGTTTTTCGTTCCATCAACCGTTGACTGACCATGTCTTCTTCTACAACAGACGACGAGGAGGAGTCCTCTAGCGGTTCCGAGGCGTCTTCCGTTCCCCCGCCGGCCATCCTGCTGCGCCGCGACACCAAGTTCGAGGACGAGGAGGAAGGCGACAGCGATGTGCGTATATCTCGCCTCGACACACCCACACAGCCATGAGCGACAGCTGACGTTTCTATTTCAGGTTCTTGACTCGTGGGATGCCGACGATTCGGAGGCCGAGCGCGAAAAGGCCAAAAAGGCCGAAGAGGCCAAGGCCGCTGCTGCTGCCGCCGCTGCCGCCAAGAAAAAGTCCAAGGCCCAGCGTATCGCCGAGCACGCTGCCGACCGCGCACGCCAGCAGGCCGAGAAGGAGGCTGAGTTTGCTCTGCGCGAGGGCGAGACAGAGGCTGAGCGCCGCGAGCGCATGCGCCAGAGCGAGCAGGAGTCCGACCTGCAGCACGCCGCCGATCTGTTTGGTGATGCCGGTCTTTCGGCCGGCACCGGCACCCGCAAGTCGGCTGCCGCCCTCAAGGCCGCGGCCGTCGTCGTCGACGAGAAGGACCCTTACAACACTGTTGATCTCGGCTCGCTGCCGCTGCTCAACCCCAGCACCAAGGCCCAGTTCGACAAGCTGAGCCAGACCCTCGCCCCCATCGTGGCTAGCAACAACAAGAAGCCGCACTACCCCCTGTTCATGCAGGACTTTGTCAAGGAGCTGTGCAAGGACCTTCCCAGCGAACAGATCAAGAAGATCACCAGCACCCTGACCGCACTCGGCAACGACAAGCTGCGCGAGGAGAAGGCCGCCGAGAAGGGCGGCAAGAAGTCCAAGGCCGCCAAGACCAAGACCACCCTGGCCGTCGGCCGCCCCAACGTCGTCGACACCCGCGTCTACGACGATGACGACGCGTATGGCGAGTATGTATTTTCCGTTCCATCTTCTCTCCGGATCCTGGCTGACCACAGTAGCGACGATTTCATGTGAAGGGCTTTGGCCCATCAGCAGTTTTTGTTTTTTCTCAAACAACCACCCCTTCCCCCAGCTACGGCTGCTTGCACGCACCGTCCATCTTATTGGTCACGGCCGCCTGCAGCATCGTGTGGCATGACCTTTGCCCCCATTCCCCGACATTGCTTCCTCTTTTTTTGTAGGAACACGACGCGTGTGGCCTTCTGACAGGCCCCCGATGGCCCTGCTTGCTTTTGTTTATTTCCGTTTCGTTTCTCCTTCTGTTGTTTCTATTTGGGTTGGGTACTAAAGAAGACGACATGGTTGCGAGGCCCTTCCGCCAGGACGGATCGCAACGCGGAGGATGGAAGGGAAGGAAAGCCGGCAGACGGCTCCCACCAGGTTCCTGTTGTTTCCCCATTTCGGGAGTTTAATCTGTTTTGCTTTTGATCTTTTGGGAGTATATTTGCTTTTTTTTTCTTTCTCCTTCCCCCATCGGCTGCTCTGGATCACTTCCTTGAGTCTGCCACACGTCTACAGAAAAGCGAATAGAAAAGCGTTCACAGTTTCCAGCGCCGTGTGATTGTATGTTCATTCTTTCATGGAAAAAGATAAGAAACAAATGGAAGGCCAAGAAGCAAAAGGGAAACGCAAATACCAATGGTTGCTCTCTCCCTTTCCCATATCCAGTCCCTTCCAGCCAAATCCAGAACGCCGTTTGCTATCCCTAAAACCCTCCCTGCGCCCCCTCTCCCATCCCCCCCCCCCCTCCTTGGTTTTTGTGCCGTGTCGTCATAAATCAAATATAGTGGAGTGTTGTCTCATCGTCTCCGCGCTCTCTTTTACATCAGGTCGCCCGCCACCCCCGCCAGCAGCGCGTGCACCACCATGCTCAGCGTCCAGAAGCCGACCTTCTTCAGCCGCCGCACGCGCGAGTGCTGGTCCTCCACGTCCGCCGCAAACGCTGCGTACACCTCCGCTGACGTGTCGTCCATCAGCCCGCAGTCGTACGACGTCCAGCTGCCGTCGAAATCCGACAGGTGCTTCACCACCCGGCAGCTGATCGGGATGTACGTGCGCTTCGCGTTGATGTACGCCACAATCGGCCGGATCAGCGCCGCGTTCACGTACGACTGCGCCCGCGTGTGGCCCAGCGCATCCGACGCCGGGAAGAACGGCACCGCCGCCCGCACGTCGTTCAGATGCAGCCGTAGGTCCATCACCACGTACTGCGGCAGCGGCTCGTCGGCACCAGCGCCAGGAGCCGGAGCCGCATCCTTGGACGCCGATCCCGCCACAGCAGGAAGCCCAGCGGCCGCCTCGTACGCACCGCCAGTGCTTTCGCTCGTCTGGACCGTCCCATCGCCAAGGTGAGCGGCGAGGGAGGCGTCGTCAATGTCCAGGGCCTCGTCCGGGGCCGCCCCGTTGTCGTCGCCGGCACTGTCCTGACGACCGCGGCCACCGCCGTAGTTGCCGTCAAGAATCCGAATGTACCGGTTGCTGGTCACGGCTTCCTCCATCTTGTCGTAGAAGTCGCTCATCACCTTGACCAGGCTCTCGTCCGCCTCGGCCGGGAACATCACATCGGCGACAATGTCGACGTTGCCTTCGTAGATCCAGCCAAATGGGCCCGGATCGCCGCGGTTCAGATGGTCGATCTTGAGGCCGTCAATCCGCAGACGGGAAAACTTCTTCCAGGCCAGAGCAGTCTCGGGTGACGACGAGTACGGAGAGCTTGTTGCTGACAACGCGTCCGCTGCACTGGTCGGGGGCGGATTGTTGATGCTGTGGTGACTGTTGTCGACGACGTCGTTGGCCATCGCGGCGGCCGTTGCGGTCACGGGGACGCCGCCCACCGGGTGCTGGACCTGGCGCGGGTGGATCGTGAACAGCGAGCCATCAAACGCGCCGGACACATGGTTGGCTGACAGGAAGTCGTAAAACAGCCAGCGCTTGCGCAGCTGCGGCAGCTCGCACGAGAAGATGCTCACCGAAAAAGGCCGGAACCCGTTCGGCTGGTGCACGGTCACCATGAGGTCCTCGATCTTGAAGCGCTCAATCTCGAAATCGCCCGGCTGGTGCTCGTGCCGGAACGAGAAGGGGTCGAGCGGGCCGTCCGCCCAGACGACCCATGTGCGGTCGACAACGCCCCGGACGCCCTTGACCTCCACATCCTTCAGCAAGCCTTTCCCGTTCCACCACTTGTAGAACGAGAGCGTCACGTCAACGGTGTTGATGGTGACGTCAAACTGTGTATAGTTCCCGTCGTCCACGACCGTTTCCTCCGGATGCTCAACCCCGGAGGCGGTGGCGGTACTGTTGGTGTCCTGGGTCTGCCGTGCCGCTGCAATGGCCGCAGCGCTGGTGGACGAGCCTTTCATGACGGACGACTTGATCTGGCCCGGACGCCGGGACACGAAAACGTTGTGGAAAGTAATGACGCCATTCCTCCACTTGGGCACAATGGCCGATTCGAAAACAATCGTGACGCCCGCCGACTGGGTCAAGTAATCTCCAACCCATTTGGCCAAAGTTTCTGTATTGTCAGTATGAATATTCGATAGGATTAGACAGGAGTAGATGTTTACCTTGCGCGACCACTGTGTTGATGGCCAAGATCAGGAGAGAAACAAATGTCGTTGTGCCGACGAGAATCCACACCAGATGCCCGAGCATGAACCACGAAACAAAAGCACCCCATTCGTCTGCATTCCATGGGCGCATGCTCCGGATGGTTAGCCACTTTAAGCGGACCTTGAGGCGCTGCCCAAAGCCCGATGCTGCAGCCAAGAGCTCTTCTTTGGTAGGCCGATGGGGCATTTTGGGCAGATGCGATTGGAGATACTTGGACATGGAGCTGGCGATGGACTCCGCATCCTCGGGGGGTATCGGGGGTGGCGGGGGTTGTTGGCCCTTGGGGTCGGCTGGGCCCTTCTGTCGCTGCCCGGGGGCGGCTGGCGGTATGAATGGTGGCTTGAACCGCGACTCTGCGTCTGGTGCTCTGGCTCGGTTGTCGCCTCTCTGCCCATTGCCGCCTTGGCGCGACGAGAGCAGACGCCGGTTGCTGTTTCTGTTCAAGTTGCTTCTGCCGGCTTTTGTGCTTTTGTGCCGCTCCGCTGTTCCAAAGGAAAGCATCTGGCTTGGTGGTGTTGGCTGCCGGTTGGCCCATATGCTTGACAACAGCGGACGCTGTTTCTGCCAGCCTTGTCGTGCCAGGTGACTGACTCCGGCCTTTTGCACGCCTCCACTTCCGGAGAGTGCCGAATCGGCAGCAGCCGCCGTGCAGGTGGCCACAACGGTCGGTGCCGGGGCGGACGGCGAGCTCAGGCCGAGCAAAAGAAGACCGCCCGACGTGCAGCTCCGTCGAACGTGGTTGGACGAGAGGCGGCTGGAGGCGTGCCCCTCTCCGCTGTACCAGCCCCGCCCTTGATGCCCACTGTGGCCGCTCTGGCCGCCATGTCCACGTGTAAAGAGAAAGCGTCGTTGGGAAACACTGCCGCCGGTGGCAGCGTTCTTGGCAGGCCCAGGCAAGGAAAGCGGGCGGCCGGATCGAAAGGGAGAGGAGAAAGATGGGCGGGCAGCACCGTCACGGGCCAGAAACGAAGCTGCCCGTTGCGCCGTGGCTCGAATTCGGGGATTCATGATGACGTCGGCCACAAGAGCATGGCCCATTCCCAGCCGGTGCAGAGAAAAGCTCCGGGCTCTCGATGGCGCCCGCCACAGAGCCGAATCGACCGAGCATCGGACAGACATCCAAACCTGCCGACCCAGTTGATGGGTCGAAGCCGAACTAGAACTCATCTCGCATTTTCAAGAGGGGGTGGCCGAGGAGGAGGGAATCGCAAGCTCGTTTGGAAAGGGAAGAAAGAAGGAAAAAGCGAAAGACAAAAGAGATTTCAGACCCGTCGCTGGGGCTATACCATCGTCGGGGAGTTCACTCGTGCAGCCTGTGAGACGCAAACCGGCTTCGTTGGATGTTGGGTGGTCTTGGAAGAGTGACGTGATGGCCCAAAGACAGCAGCTTTTTTTGTGTTTCTCTTTTTTTTTTTGCACTTACAGAGCCTTCCCCATACTATAGCACGCCCACCCGAAGAGGGGCTGGGCAGCAATTTGGCGGTGAGCCCGATACGTCACGATAAGAAAGGAGCCCCACCAGGCAAAAAAAGGCAAAAAAAAAAAAAAGAACGGCAGAGGGAAAGAAAAAAAGACAAGAGCAAGACAAGCAACGCCCATAACCAGCGACGGTACGACGACAACAAGCGAGATCATCCATATTTGTTTCGCGATATATATACACACAGACACGATGCCGGCACCGACTGCGATACGGAAAGAGGCCGATGCGCCGCCGACGGGTATGGCCCTTTTCGATTCCGGGAGCGAGGGGCAAGAACCGCAGCAGGCTGACAAGGGGTTCCATGCAGACGCGAACAACAGCACAGTGGCCGACGCCGGGGCGAGCACGATGGACGTGGTCGAGGCACCAGAGACCGCGGAAGTGGCGCCACTAGACGTCGCTGCGGCCGGCGCCGAGGCCGGGGCTGCGGGCAGCGCCAGCAACGGCAACGGCAACGGCAGCGGCATGGACGTCGACGTGGAGGGGCGGCCGCAGTTTGCGGCGGCGCGCGACGCGGGCGCGGCGGTGCGCCGCGAGACGCGCAAGATCCCGATCCCGCCGCACCGGCTGGCGCCGCTCAAGGCGGACTGGAGCAAGATCTACACGCCGCTGGTCGAGCACCTGAAGCTGCAGGTGCGCATGAACGTCAAGAGCAAGGCGGTCGAGCTGCGGACGTCGCGCAGCACGACCGAGACGGGCGCGATCCAGAAGGGCGAGGACTTTGTGCGGGCGTATGCCATGGGCTTTGACGTGGAGGACGCCGTGGCCATTCTGCGGCTGGACGGGGTATGTCTCATCGCGTCCCTCGACCCTGTGTTTCCATCGCTAACCGGCCAGATCTACATCCAATCCTTTGAGATCAAAGACGTCAAGTCGCTCGAGGGCGACCACCTGGCGCGTGCAGTCGGCCGCATCGTCGGCAAGGACGGCCGCACAAAGTACGCCATTGAGAACACGACCAAGACGCGGATCGTCGTGGCCGGCGGTTCCAAGATCCACATCCTCGGCGGGTTCAAAGAGGTAGGCCACCCACGAAAGGCCCCTGTCGCTTCGGTTCGCAGCTAACGCGTTGGCAGATTGGCATGGCCCGGGAAAGCGTTGTCAGCCTCATTCTCGGCAAGCCTCCCGGCAAGGTGTACGGCAACCTGCGGACCATCAGTGCGCGGATGAAGGAGCGGTTTTAAAAGAGCTGGGTGAAAGGCATTGGACTGGGTTATTAAAAGATTCCGGCGTTTGGGGGTTGCCTTTGCTCTTGTTGATTCTTTTTCCTTTTCTTTTTCTTTTTGTTTATTCCTTGTCGGCTTTTTATGACTCGCGAATGAAATCATGCCATTTTGACTACCTCCTTTTCGCCGTTGCTGCTGTGCATCCAAACCCGGGATATTAGTCGTCATCATAACAAAGTAAAAAAAAAAAAGAAAGAAAAGCAACAACTCAAGGCAAATGCCCGAGGTTCTTCTCGCCAAAATCACGCGAAACCCCAGATTTCTCAACAAAGATATCCACCCACATCAGCGGACATACACCTCCACCGTGTCCATGTCCTCCATCTCGGCGTCGGCCACCGTGCTGTCGTCGTCCAGCCGCTCGCCGTCCCAGTAGATGTCCACCTTCTTGTCCAGCGGGATCTGCCGCTGCTCGCGGAACGCCGCCACCAGGATGGCCACCTTGGTGTTGCTCGAGGCCGACATGAGCAGCTTTTCGTAGTCGTGCGACTTGAGCACCAGCCGCACGCGCTGCGGCGTGGCCTCGCCACCGGCACCAGCGCTGGCCGCTTGGTCGGCCGAAGCTTGGTCGGCCGAAGGGCTGGCGCCGGCGCCAGAGCCGCCGTCATCGTCGACCGGGTCCTCGTCGTCGTCCTCAAGGTCCTCCGCCACCACCTCGCCGAGATTGCGCTTGCGCTGCCGCTCCTGCTCGGCGAGGAAAGCCTCGTACAGCGGCGGCGTCCAGATCTCGAGGTGCAGGCCGCCCGACAGGAAGCCCGACAGCCCCATCGGGCCGCCGCCGAGCCCGCTGCTGTCCTCGCGCAAGAGCCCGCCGCGGTCGACGCGGATGCCCAGCGACTGGCCCGTGGTCCACGAGTAGATCCGGATGCCTTTCCAGGTGAGGATCACGGACTCGGCCTGGTCGTCGGACAACTCGAAGCCCTTGCGCCGCGCGTGAGCGACAAACGCATTCTGCACGTAGATCATCTCCTGGTCCATGCGCACGTTGGCCACCAGCGGCGGCACGGGCTGCGGAAAATGCGGCGTCAGGAAGATGCGGTAGTTCTGCTCGCCGAGGCTGGGCGGCGGGCTCATGGACGGCGGCGCCAGCGGGGCATCGCCGCCTGCACCGCCGTCTGCCGTCGCTGCGGCACCGTCTCCCGCCGCCGTCGCTGCTCCCGCCATGCCGGCGGACGCCAGGTCCCCCTGCGCAGCCTGCGCAGCACGAGCAGCCGCGGCCCGCGCGCGCGCACGGATGATGTACTCGGCAAACTCTGGGTCCGGCGTGTCCTCGAGCTCGTCGTCCACGGCAACGCTGTCCTTGCTTTTTTCTGGCTCTGCCTTGGCTTTCGCGGCATCTGTCTCCCTCTCTCGCGCCAGAGCCCGCTCGTACTCGTCGTCGTCGTCATCGTCGTCTCGAACGCGTATTGGCGGCGGGGATGGGTCGTCGTCGTCGTCGTCAAGTAAAATCACCGAGTCGTCGGCCTTGGGTTTGTGCTCCTCGGGTTGCTGAGAGGGTGGCCTTGCAACTCCCTTGCCTTTGTCGAGCCTGCGCCGAGGCGACGCTTCGGGCGATGCCTCTCCGCCGTTTGTGCTTTCCGGGCTTCCGGCGAGAAGACTGCGTTCTGGCGTCACCTCGTGGGACACCTTTCTGCGCTTCGAGTCCGAAGTCTTCCGTGGAGCACTCCCTTCCTCCTTCACGCCGTCTGAATCGGCTTCCCGGGACTGTTCCCGCCGCTTCGGTTCATCTTGCTGCTTGCGCTGCCGTTGCCGCCGCTGCTCCTTCTCTCGCTTGGTTTCCTCGTAAACCAGGGGGAAAAACTGCTTGGCTCGACGAAAAAGCGCAACGCTGTCCGTACCCGCCTCCTGCGAGCCGGGGGTCTGTGATGAGCCTGCCGAGGGCGTTGGTGTCGCGCGGTGCTTGAAAACGATCGGCGGCCGTTTTTTTGCAGGCTCGGCGCCCGATGACATGGCAAGGACGGTTGGCGATGGAAGCTCTGTGCAAGATGTATGTCGCGTTCGTCCTGCAAAAAGACGATCGAGAAGCCCACGAGAGGATCCGGTCGTGGTCGCGAGCAAGGGGTTTTACAGTGCTGGCGTCGCAGTGAAGTCGCGGGGCGCGTTGTAGCGTAGCCAAGCGCGGCCGTTGCGGCTCTCACCAGACGACCCACTCTGCGGCTCGATTTACATAAGCATGCTTATATAATTACCCCGTACCCCGGGGTTGTTTGAGCCGAGGCAGCAGCTGGAGGAGCTTGCTCCGCATCCCCAGGTTCGATATATATTTATACAACTTCTGTGCCAGGTTTGTTGCTCGTCTCTTTGCTCCGTTTCTCGGTAACGTGTCTCGACCGTGAAGTGCCACCAAAAGACACCATAGGCACAGCTTCTCTCGCCTGCCATTTCGCGAGCCGTCCGACCAACTTACACGAATCAGCTGTGACCTTACACAAGAGAGAACAGTCATTGGACACGAGCCTTGTTACCCCGGTACCACGTTCTTCATCTTTCCCTTCACACACCACGTCTTTGCCGCAGTCATGGTCAAGGACCCGTCCGAATACCTCAGCCCGGTGTGGCGCGAGGGCATCTTCAGTATGGATCCTTTTCCCGTTTGCACGTTGATCTGGACGGATTCCAGGGGAGCGACCAATCATGGAGCTGACGCCTTTTCTTCCTGCAGAGGGCCGTGTGGCGTTTGTGACCGGTGGGGCCGGCGACATCTGCAGTGCGCAGACGCGGGCGTTGGTGCATCTCGGTGCCGACGCGTGCATCATTGGCCGCAACGTGGAGAAGACGGAAAACGCGGCCAAGGACATTGCCACGGCCCGCAAGGGCGCCAAGGTGATTGGCATCGGCAACGTGGACGTGCGGAATGTATGTATGGCCTGCAGAGATTGGCTTGATGGAGGCCGTTGCTGACCGGTGTGCAGTTTGAGAGCCTCAAGCAGGCCGTCGACCGGTGTGTGGCCGAGCTGGGCGGCATCGACTTTGTCATGTGCGTATTCTGTCTGCCTGTGTTGCTTGAGTCTGCACATTGCCCACCCGTACTGACCAGCCAGCGCTGGCGCCGCCGGCAACTTCATCGCGCCCATCGCCGGGCTGTCGTCCAACGCGTTCCGCTCCGTCCTCGAGATCGACACGCTCGGCACCTTCAACACGGCCAAGGCCACCCTCGACCACCTGGCCGCGTCGGCCGACGCCCACCCCAGCCCCAACGCCCAGAACACGCCGCCCGGCGGCCGCTTCCTCGCCGTCTCGGCCACCTTCCACTACACCGGCATGCCGCTGCAGGCGCACGTCGCCGCCGCCAAGGCCGGCGTCGACAGCATCGTCGCGTCCATCGCGCTCGAGTACGGCCCCCGCGGCGTGCTCGCCAACGTCATCTCGCCCGGCCCCATCGAGGGCACCGAGGGCATGGCCCGGCTCGCCAGCCCGGACATGGTCGCCGCCTACGCCCAGCGCCCCAGCGTGCGCGGCGGCGCGCCGCCCATCCCGAGCGGCCGCTGGGGCACGGTGCGCGACATTGCCGACGCCACCGTCTACCTGTTCAGCGCCGCCGCCGACAACGTCAACGGCCACGTGCTCGTCGTCGACGGCGGCGCGTGGCGGCGGCAAGGGTCGTCGCTGGGCGTCGGCGTCGGCGTCGACCCCAGCATGCAGTACCCGGACTTCCTGCTGGACGGCGTCATTGCCAATGTCAAGAGCGGGCGCAAGGACGACAAGGCGGCGGCGAAGCTGTAGCTGGATCCGTGTACCATATTTCGATTGTCTTTTCCACCCCATTTTCAAGTGACTGCATTATCGCGTTCTTACACGTTTCTAATAAAATCTCGTCAAGAGGCCCCAAAACCAACATCAAACAACATCAAACAAAAATAATGCATAGAGATACAAAATGGTTCCGCAGCAGAAGACTATGGTACAAGAACCGAATCGAGATGGTCACAATCCAAATCAGCCTCTTGTCGACATCCCTCTCCCTCTTCCCCTCTCCCTTCCCCTCACACCACCTCGCCGATAATCTTGGCCGCCTCCTTATAGGTCTCCAGCAGATGCTCGCACTTCTCGCGCTCCTTCTTGACGCCGTCGTCCTCGTACAGCAGCTCGCCAAAGAGCGCCTCCTTGTACAGCTCGCTGACCAGCCGGTTCTGCACCACGTCCTTGCAGTGGTTGACCAGCAGGTGCATGATCGCCTTGGGCACCTGGTCCGCAATCGACTCGCGCACAATGTTGAAGTACGACGAGATCAGCGCCCGGATCAGCTCCGTCTCCATCGCCTCGCGGTCCGTCAGCGCCGGCTCGCCGCTGCCATTGGCCCCAAACAGGTCCATGCTGCCGCCCGCCCCGATCCCGCCCGCCCCGTACGCGCTGCTGTTGTCGTACGACGACGCCAGCGGCGACCGCTGCAGCGCCCGGTCGCCGTTGACGCTGCCGCTGCCGCCCACGTCCATCGGCCGCCGCATGCTCTGGCTGAACGACGGCTCCGACGCCTGGCTGACGTGCCGCCCAATGTTGGCGTGCTGCGACGCCGACGGCAGGCCGCCTGCAGACCCGCCGCCCGCGCCGCCGCCCATCGTCGCGCTGAGGCTGCTGCCGTCCTTGCCGAAGAAGTAGTTGAGGAACGAGTCCTTGGCGTGGCCCAGCGCCGGCGAGTTGCCGTTGCTGCCGCCGCCACCGCCGCCGCCCGCGCCGTTGCTCAGCGCCGCCGCAATGCCGCTGCCGTTCTCCCGCGCCAGCGACGAGCTGCGCCCGGCCTTGTTGGCCTTGCGCAGCGCGCCCGCCGCCGCGCTGGCGGCGCCCCCCGACACCCGCGCGGCGGCCATGTCGCCGGCCAGGCTCGACACCTCGTCGTCCAGGTCCTCGGGCGAGTCGGCGCCGTTGGCGGCGGCGGAGGCGGCGGCGTTGGCCGCGCCAATCTCCTTCATGCGGCGGCGCTCGCGGCGCTCGCGCTCCTCCATGATGAAGCGCTTGCGCTCGCGCTCCTGCTTCTCGTTGACGACGTGGTTCATGGCGGCGGCGGCGCCCAGGAAGTTGGGGTGGTTCGTGTTGATGTAGGCGCGCTGGATCGAGATGAGCGACTCGACGTAGCTCGAGGCCGGGCCCAGCCGCTCGCGCAGCAGGTCCGACACGACCTCGATCAGCTTGGCCTGCAGGCGCGGGAACCGGCTCAGCTCGGTCGAGCCGCACGTGTGGCAGATCTTGATCAGCTCCTCGTAGACGAGCTCGACGCAGCGCTGGCTCGGGATCTCCAGCAGCTTGATCTGCGGCTTGACCAGCAGGTCAAAGGCCATCTCGGGCACGAACAGGCTCGGGCGCGGGCCCGTTGAGTTGCGGATGGCGGTGCGGATGTCGAGCGCCGACAGGTTCGAGGTCGGGTCGATCGACTCGAGCGAGCTGCCAAAGACCGAGTTGAAGATGTAGTAGATGCGGGCGCCGCCGCAGAGCTCCTTGGTCGAGATCTCGGTGGACGTGCCGTCGATGGACGAGATGAAGGACGTGGCAAAGCGCGTCATCAGCTGCAGGATCAGCGAGCCGCGGTGCTCCTTGCCGCTAAAGTGCATGTCGCCGTAGCTGGCCAGCTCCTGCTGGGTCTGGCCCATGAGCGTGTTGAGGCGGGCCTTGATGTCGGGCAGGCGGTCGCGGATGTGCGCCATGAGCGTGGTGTTGAGCGTCTTGGCCAGGAAGGGCGTGCCGCAGCGCGTGGAGATGTTGCGGTAGGCCGGGTGGTGGCGGAAGAAGTCGGACTCGGCCTTGAGAGCCTCGTCCATGGGCTTGTTGCCCTGGATGTCCTGCTGGGAGCGGTTGACGACGCCGATCCAGCCGAGCTTGAGCGGGTAGACGCGGCCGGACAGGATGTCGAGGGCGTTGGTGCCGTGGTCCATGAGGTCGACCTTGGTCAGGACGCCAATGGTGCGGCGGCCGAGCGGGTCGACGTGGCGGGCGAGCTTGAGGGCCTCGGAGTTGACAATGTCGACGTTGGCGGGCGAGACGGCCAGGATGATGGAGTTGGGCTTGGCAATGTACTCGGAGATGAGGTTGCGCGTCTGCTTCTCAATGTCGGTGGGCTGGTCGCCAATGGGGACCTTGGTCAGGCCGGGCAGGTCGACGAGGGTCAGGTTGAGCACGTGCGGCGAGTAGATCTTGAGGTTGATGGGCTGGCGCGTGATGCCCTTGTTGTTGCCGGCGACGCGCGTGGTCTCGTTGTCGATCTCGCGCTTGACGTCCTGGAAGTCGGTGAAGCGGCGGTTGGGCAGGTGGTGGAACTCGGCCCATTCGTTGCGGCGGGCGACGGTGGCGTCGAGGTAGGAGGAGCGGCCGGTTGTTGGCAGCGACGGGACAGCATCATCGCCGTCCTCCTCGGGCACGTTGATCAGCTGCAGGATGAGCGGTCGCCGGGTGACGACGCCGCTGCCACGGGGGAGAAAGTCGCGGCCGACAATGTTTTCGAGGACAGAGGACTTGCCGGCAGATTGGGAACCAACGACGACCTGGACGGTTAGCAAGCCATAAACAAAGCTCATTGAATGAAGCAACGCACAATCTGAGGAAGATCCAGCGAGTCGTTGCCGATCGTGTTGAACACCAGATCCTGCAGCTTGTTGACCGTGGCCAACAGCTCGTCGCCGAGGGAGGCCATGGCGGATGTGGTGCAGATGGAAGGCGAGATCACGCGTCCGTCAGGTGAGAAGTTGCGGGTGGGTCGGTCAGCGGAGAAGGAGGAGCACAGCGCAGCAACGTTGCCGGACGTGGTTGGCTCGAGGCAGATGGCGGCGATGCTGGCGATGACAGTTGTGTTGACACCGTTGGCCGTTGCGGTCAGGGGTCGCGTGCGGCCGGCGGGGGAATGCCGTTGTCGTGCGGTGATGGCAGAGGGCAGCTGCGGGCGAGAAACCGGGCGCAGGAGAGCAGAAGCAGACAGCACCGTCGACTCTGCTACGGATGATCGGGATTTTTTTTTTTTTGTCGATTTCTTGGAGATCGTGAATTTCGCAGTGTTTTGAGCTGCTGAAGTGTGGAGAGCCACGGGGGAGAAAGGCCGCCTGGTGGAGAGGCCAGGGTGGGTCTAGCGCAGGGAATCGCGTACGAACGGAAGGAGAGGGAGGGAGCCTCTTTCTGTTTTTCTGTTTTTGCTTTCTCCTATTTGTTTTGATTTTTTTTTTTTTTTTTTTTCTGTTTATATTGCTTTCTGGTTGATCTTTTGCCTCCCCCAACACCGAGGAATCAAAGTCGTGACGCGCATAAAGGAGTCGCTTTGCCGTTTCACGTGAAAACCCATATTCCGGCGCTCTTACTCGCTGTTTTCTCACATACGTCACGTCTGGTCTTTTTGGACGCGTTGGGGGGGCTCGGCACTGCCGAACTGCGCCACAGAGGCCTGGACCCTACGCCACACGCGCCCATTGGCTGGAGCTTTGCCGAGGCTGCAGCACAGCGATCACTCTCCAGCGCATCGCGGAAGTCGCACGTAGGCCAGATGCGAATCACCAGCTCGGTTTTCACGCCTGGCAAGCATCTACGATTCTTACGGCGCATGTATCAGAGACATCTACACAACTGCAACGTGTTCCAGAATACGGCCAGCATCTACAGAAGCTTTGCAAGGATCGTGGCTGCGTGCATGAGTTCTTCGTCGTGCAAGGGCCGCGCACTGAACTGGACGCACGTGGGCGCGCCGTGGACGGCTTCTGCCGAGTCTGGGACGTGTCAGCAAGGGACGGCAGGGGGTGGCTGACAGGACAGCAGACTCACACGGTCGAGGGGGCTGCTCGGTGCCCGTCTTGGCCAGCTCATCGCGGTCGATATCTTTGTCGGCGAAGCCGCAGGGGACGACCACCGAGGGGTACTGGCGAAAAGTCAGAAGACTGTACAGCAGGAGAAAGCAGGGAGAAGCACCCACGTCCAGCAGATTCCACAGCGTCGTGTACGGACTGGTGCCGTACGTGTCGTGCGGGACGGCGGTGGTCTGCGAGCCCGGCCCGACGACGACGTCGAGCTGGTTGCGGACCCAGACGCGGTTCCAGCGCTCAATGTAGGCGTCGCGGGCGACGTTGAGGTCGAAGACGTCCTCGACGTTGTAGCCCTCGGGCTTCTTGTCGACCAGGCCCAGCGTGGCCTGCACCGACGGCACGACGGGCTCGCCGCTGGCGCGGATGTGCCGCAGCCACGTCTTGGTGCTGTCGAGCGAGAAGAAGTCGGCGCCGAGCTCGAGGGCCTCGCCGGCGGGCGGGGCGTCGGCAAGGTACACGACGCGGTGGCCGGCCGCCTGGATCTTGTCCACGGCCGCGGCCAGCGCGCGCGCCGCCGGCGGGTGCAGCGGGTGCACGGGGTCCTCGACGAGGACGCCGACGACGAGGGGCGGCGGGGGCGGCGGAGACGACACCGACGGCGGCAGCGACCGCCACGGCGCCGCCACGGCTGTGCCGTCGTAGTCCCAGGGCCGGCGGCCGATGACGGTGGACAAAAACAGCGCGCAGTCGCGCAGCGACGTCGCCAGCGGCCCGGCGGCGGCCTTGATGCCCGGCGACCCGACCTTGCCCGGCCCCTTCTGGCCGGCGTAGGGCACGCGCAGCGCCGACGGCTTGAAGCCGACCAGGCCGCAGCAGAAGGCCGGGATGCGGATGGAGCCGCCAATGTCGGTGCCGACGCCGAGCACGGAGCCGCGCAGGGCAATCAGCGCGCCCTCGCCGCCGCTGCTGCCGCCGGCCGTCAGCGTCAGCCGGTGGGGGTTGAGCACGCGGCCAAAGACGTTGTTGTCGGAGTCGGCGGTCTGGGCAGGCGTGGTCAGAAGCCGAACGGCTGTTGTCGAGAATGTGCACGCACCATCAATGTCTGCGGCACGTTCGTCTTGACGTAGAGCACAGCGCCCAGCTCGAGCAGCATCTGCACTAGCGGCGAGTCCTGCTGCGCCGGCTGCCCGATGAACGAGACGTAGCCGAGCGTGGCGTCGTAGCCGGTGACTTGGAACGAGTCCTGGGGGGGTTAGCTGGGCCGTGGCAGCCTGGCGAGTACAGTGTCCGCACCTTGATGCTGATGGGCACGCCGTGCAGCGGCCCGGCGGTGCGGCCCTCCTTGGCATAGAAGGCGTCGAGGCTGGCCGCCCGCTCGAGCGCCTTGTCAAAGAAGATCTCGGTCAGGCAGTTTGTCTGGCTGTCAGCTTTGCTGTCGCCCTTGTCTGTGGTCTGTCGCACGCACCAGCTGGTGCGCAATGGCCGCCCGCTTGCAAAACGCCGTGGCCACCGCCGTTGCCGTCAGCTGGCCGGCCTGCAGCTGCTCGGCAAGGCCCGTGGCGTCGTAGCTCTCGGTGATGCGCAGCTCGTCGGGCGTCAGCAGGCCGCACGCGCCGGGCACCTTGAGCACGCCGTCGGGCCGACTCCGGGCGTCGGCGACGTAGGCCGCCGGCAGCCGCCAGGCCTCGGGGATGCAGGCGAGCTGCTCGGCGCGCTTCTGGGCGACCTTTTGCTCCCAGGGGGTTGTCATGGTGAGCGATGACTTGGTGCAAACGTGTAAGTCTACGACGACTCCGATGCTGGGCTCTGTATGTTGGACTCTGCCCTTTGGATATACTGGCTAGCCGCTTATTTCCTTGCCATCTGCAGTTTCTCATCACCCCGGCCCCGGCATCGGCACTGCTCGACTGACCCCTCCTGCCCCGGGTCGGATGATCAGCATGCGTTGCCGACGGCAGATAGGGTCCGCCGGTGTGACTGGAGGAAGTCGCATTCTCCTCTGACAAGGCGACCGTGCTTATCTGCAGCACACATCCGGACAGCGGTGGTCGAGCAGGATGCGCAGGGCTAGCAACACAACGATAGGATGTATGTCCGGCGTGCAGCGCATCTTTTCCAAATGCGGTAATTCGCAGCGTTGCATCCAGCATCGCGCTGATCCCAATGGGCTCCTGGCTACGTCATACTATCATTGGCAGAACGAGCAGGACGAGCAGGACGAGCAGGACGAGCAGGTGAGCAGGGTGAGGAGCAGCATGGCAGGAGTTGAGCGCTGCACGACATGCCGGATGGGTTGCAGTGTACGATTCAAGTATATATATATATATATATATATATATAGTCGCTGGTCGGAAAATATACCGCCGAGGGAGGGCACCATCACGGCCAGGATCGTCCACCATTCGTACCGCAGCCATGGAGAAGGAGTATGTTGTTATCGTGCATGCGTCTGATCGTCTCTGAACATCCTGCTGACCCCCCAGCGCAACAACGCCGCACGCCGCCGCCGCCGACGCCGTCAGCGACCACGAGGAGGCCGGCGTCGCCGCCGTGGCCACGCACGTGGCCGAGGACCTGCGCCGGGGCAAGGTCGACGAGATCAACCCGCTGGCGCACATCCCGCGCGCGCAGCTGCTGGCCGACGTCGAGCACTTTGCCGCGCAGCACGGGCTGGCCGACATTTTGCCGCTGCTGCGCAAGGGCGCGCTCGTGGCGCAGGACCCGGCCAACTTTGCCGCCGTGGCCGAGCTCGACGAGACGGAGCGCCAGGCGCTGCGCGACGAGACGCAGCACCGCTGGAAGCTGCCGCCGGCGCTGTACTTTACGATTGCGATGAACAGCGTGGCGGGGGCCATCCAGGGGTGGGATCAGACGGGTGGGTGGTGATTTGTTTTTTTTTTTTCTTTTTTTTTTTCTTTCTTTTTTTCTTTTTTTTTCTTTTTTTTCTTTTTTTTTTTTTTCTTTTCTGTCTCTCTTTTTCATCTTCTTACTGAAAGGCTCCAACGGCGCAAACCTCTCCTTCCCCCAGGTCTTTGGCATCCCGTCCAGCGGCGCCGAGTGCGAGGCCGCCGGCACGTGCAACAAGAACAGCTGGATCATCGGCTTCATCAACGCCGCGCCCTACATTGCCATTGCCGTCGTCGCCATCTTCCTCAACGACCCGCTCAACACCTGGTTCGGCCGCCGCGGCACCATCTTCATTGCCTGCGTCTTCAGCCTGCTGGCGCCCATCGGCTCGGCCGTCAGCCAGACCTGGGGACAGCTCACGGCATGCCGGTTTCTTCTGGGTGCGTTTTCCCCTTCACGTTGCTCTCCTCCAGCGGGGGCGCGGGGGGGGGGGGCGGCGGGGGGGGGCGGGGGGCGGGGGGGGGGGGGGCGGGGGCGGGCCGCGGGGGGGGGGGGGGGGCGGGGCGGGGGGGGGC
>JADHKF010000003.1:403819-441466 GCA_019925685.1 Ceratocystiopsis sp. VPRI43766 | reverse complement strand
GTCGGCATCGTCCAGGGCCGACGCCCCCAGCCCGCCGAGCCCCGCGTCGAGGAGATTGCCCGCCACGCCGGCGGCCACGCCCGGCGTCGGCGGCGGCAGCAGAAAGACGGCGGCGTCGCCGCCCCCCCCCCCCCCCCCCCCCCCCCCTAACACCCCCAGGCATCGGCATGGGCCTCAAAGAAGTCACCGTGCCGCGGTTCTCGTCCGAGATCGCGCCAACCAACGTCCGCGGCGCCATGACCATGTCGTGGCAGATCTGGAACTCCATGGGCGGCGTCTTTGGCGGCGTGGCCAATTTGATTTTCTATAAAATCGGTGAGCCCCCCTTTTGTCTGATATCCTTACGCTTCCACTCACCCCCCCCCCAGGGAAAAACGCCTGGCGCCTCCAGGTCGGCAGCGCCGTCGTGCCCGCCATCCCGCTCATCCTCGGCATCTACTTCTGCCCCGAGTCGCCGCGCTGGTATCTGAAGAAACGCCGCTACGCCAAGGCCTACCGCTCGCTGTGCCGCCTGCGCAACACGCCGCTGCAGGCCGCCCGCGACCTGTACTACATCCACGCCCAGCTGCTCAAGGAGGACGCCCTGATCGCCCAGTCGTCTGCCGGCGCCAGCAACCAGCTCAAGCGCTTCTTTGAGCTGTGGACCATCCCGCGCGTCCGCCGCGGCACGCAGGCCGCCAGCGTGCTCATGATTGCCCAGCAGATGTGTGGCGGTGCGTATCCCGGGGCCTCGAAACAGTTTAATCTCTGCTGACCCCCAAGTCAACGTCACCGGCTTCTACGGCGCCACCATCTTCACCCAGGCCGGCTTCTCGACCCTGGTAGGCCTCCTCCTCCTCCCCCCACGCACGACTGCTGCACCCACTCTCCTGCTAACCCCCCCCCCAGTCCGCCCTCCTCGTCTCCTGGGGCCAGTCCATGATCTTCGCCGCCTTCTGCGTGCCCTCCCTCTGGCTCATCGACACCCTCGGCCGCCGCACCCTGCTGCTCACCACCTTCCCCCAGATGTTCTGGACCCTGCTCGCCGCCGGCCTCTGCTTCCTCATCCCCGACTCCAGCCGCGCCCACCTCGGCCTCATCGCCCTCTTCGTCTTCCTCTTCACCTCCCAGTACAGCCTCGGCGAGGGCGTCTGCGCCTTTGTCTACGGCGCCGAGGTCTTCCCCCTCTCCCACAGCGAAATGGGCATGTCCTGGGCCATTGCCACCAACAACTTCTGGGCCTCCGCCCTGTCCATCACCTTCCCCCGCATGCTCATCGCCATGGGCTCGACCGGCGCCTTTGGCTTCTACGCCGGCCTCAACGTCGTCGCCCTCTTCTTCATCTTCATCGTCTGCCCCGAGACCAGCAAGCTCTCGCTCGAGGAGCTCGACTCCGTCTTCTCCGTCAGCACCGTCACCCACGCCCGCTACCAGCTGACCGAGGTCCTGCCCTGGTGGACCAAGCGCTGGATCCTGCAGCGCAAGGACGTCACCTGTCTCTCGCTCTTTGAGTTCCAGGCCAAGGTCGAGGAGAAGAAGCGCATGTGATGGGTGTCCATGTCCATGTCCTGTGTTCCCAAACAGCCCAGTCTGTTTTTCTAGTTCTTTCGTATATCTCGTATATCCATCGTTACCATCAAGAGCCCTCAATTCTTAGACCCCGTTTCTTCCTTCTTTGCAGCCTGCGCCGTGCTCGCCGTCCGCAGCTCCTCGACAAACACATCATACCCCTCGGGCGCCGCCGCCTGCAGGTCCAGCAGCGCCGCACGGAAGGCCTCCACGTCGGCCGCCATGGCCTCCGTCATGCGCACGCGGAACGGAATGGCATCGTCGTCGCCGCCGCCGCCGCCGCCGCCCCCCTTCCCCATCGCCGTCGTCGCCGCAACGACCTCCTTCGGCGTCAGGCCCGGGTCCGGCTCCAGCCCGGCCCCCGCCAGCTCCGCCACAATCGCCGCGTGCATCTTCTGCACCTCGTAGTCCGTCACGCCGCCCAGCCCGGGGATCTGCAGCGCCGCCCGCCGCCCGTAGAACGCCGCCGACACGCCACCCACCACGCCGCCCACCACCGCGCCCACCGGCCCCAGCGCCGCGCCCACGTACGCCCCCGTCGTCGCCCCGCCCCATGCCGCCGCCGTGCCCACCACCCCAAGCCCCAGGCCCTTGCCAAACCGCGCCCAGTCGCCCGTCGACGCCAGGCTGACCGCCCCAAACGCCGACCCGCACAGGATCCCCAGCACCAGCCCGTTGCCGAAGAACGGGTGGCTCATCCACGCCGACAGGCCCCCGCCCACCCCGCCCACCGTGCCAAACAGGCCCCCGATCCCCAGGTGCGCCAGCCCCTGCCGGAACGGCCCGTCAAACAGCAGCTTCATGTCAAACGCCCCCGCCCACGCCGCCGTCCGCCACGTATCGCCACGCACCGTCGCCAGCTGCACCGCGTGCCGCGTCAGCGCCGCCCGCAGCGCGTCGTTGGCCACCAGCTCGCCCTCCGTCTTCGGCACGCCGCACTTTCCCGCCGCCTCCAGGAGACGCACGGCTGCCGCCGCCGCCGTCGTCGTCGTCGCCGCCGCCGGTGTGTTGGCGCCGTCTGCATCGCCCTCCTGTCGAATCGGCACCGGCAGTGCAAACGCCGTGTGCAGGGCCGCCTCGATGCCGTCCTGCGTCAAGGACGACATCAGCCGGAGGGCTTCTGCCGTCGTATCTTTCTCGGCCATGGTTGCATGTGTTGTTGTTGCGCAGCAAGTGATGGTGGAGTCTGCCTGGACTGGTGACGTCGACTGTAATACTTTATAGGATTTGTCATCTTTGAGGAACACCAACAAAATTACAGCGCCTTACAGCGCCCTGTCGCAAACGATACAGGGCAATGGGGCGGGCAAACAACAAGAGACGGTAAACTGTTCACCATCAAATCGGTTCGATTGCGATATGTTCCAGATAAACCACTCCACCCTACTGGTAACGCATCGGCCACCGTCCCTCACCAGGCGCCACTGGTGCTGGCTGCCGAGGGTCATACTCCCCTTCATAGTAGCCACCCGTGGCCACATTTCCATCTACTCTTCCGTTTGGTGGTCCCGGCACCCTGCCCCGTCCAGGGTCATCCGCTGCCGTGCCGTAGCCTGCTGCTGGAGGAGCATACCCGCCACCGTAGTCGCGTCGTCGTTCCGTCGTCTGTCCATCGGCCCCATATACCGGTGGTGCGATCGGTGGTGCCCCTGCCATCGGCGGCCACCCTGTCGCCAGTGGTGGTGGTGGTCCCTCATTGTAATAGTGCCTTGCCGGCCCTGCGGCATGCTGCTCGCCGGCTGGCACTGCATGCACTCGCTCTCTGTGTACCGGCCGCCGCACAATGTAGTCGCCGTCCGGGTGCATAACACGGACCACTTCGTAGTCTTCCACAACTTCGTACGGCTGGTACACCTCAGCCGGTGGCACAACTCGACGGCCCCCTTTGTCGTATCCCATATGGCCGTGGCCATGCTCGTACCCTTGGCCATCGTATCCACGGCCATGGTCGTAGTGGCGCATAGGCTGCGTCTGTGCACGAGCGTACTGGTCTGCCATCTCCCCATCCACCATGGGCTGACCTCCGCCAACCGGCTCACCGGCCACGTACTGACGGCCTTCAGGTACCGGATTGCGTCCCACGTTCGCACCGTACTCTGTTGGCGCCACCATCTGCGGAGTTCTAGCTTGCCTCGTCGGCGGTCTAGATTGCTCCGGGGGAAAATCTGCTTCCAGCCTCCTGGGGTCGACAACGTACTGGGCACGGCGTTCGCCCTCGTAAGGTATTGCCTGATGCAAGTGTTGCACATGTGGCACAACCTCCCGACCCCACGCGTCAACATAAACGACAGGGTCTGCATTCGGACGTCGCATCGGTGCTGCTCCTCGCACAGAGACTTCGTGTTCTTGTGCTTCATCTAGGTGCATTTCCAGTGCATTCAGCAAGTCGGGCCCCTCAGTTGCTGCGGAAGCATTGTTCTTTGGAACCATCGGAATGTTTCGCAACTCTGGTGAGTTTCGCTCCTCCACTTTGAAGACGACATCTTCTGTTCGCAGGCGTGCTTTTCTTGTCTGGCCGTTATCCCGCCAAGAACGCTCTGTCCTTGCTTGTGTTGTCCGTTTGGTAGATGACGCTAAAGTTGAGGGCTGTGCCTGAGCCATTTGGACGCGATCGGCTGCCCACATTGTGCGGGTTGCCTCCTCTTTGAGTCGCTCGCCCGTCTCTGCACTCTCTGGCTCCTGCGCGGCGTTGAATCCACTGGGCCGTTGCCGCGTGTCGTGTCCATTCCGGTCAGGCTGTGTCGGGTTTTCGCGCTGATCTCTGCTGGATTCCCGCCTCTTCATGCCCACAGTTGTTCCATCGTTATCTTCATCCCTCCTGCTCTGGTGTTTAGAGGGAACCGAAGCCTGCAGAGACAAGGGGGCAACATTGTAGTGAGGACCATCTTTGTCATCTGGCCTCGTCACAGCATTCTCGTGCGCATGATCATCCCAGTCCTGTTGTGCTGTGCGTCTTCCCTTGAGATGATCTAATGCTTCTTGCAAAAACAAACCGTTGCTTAGACAAGGCATATCGTGGTGCAAAATCCGACGAGGGACAAAAAGCATGTCTGTTATCCAGTCCATTGGTGAAGAGTTCTTGCCTTTCCGTATGTGTGTCGCGTGCGTGCTCTGGAAATGATATGCTAGCTGGAGCATGGAAAACTCAGTTGGGTCACTCGTCTTGACAGAACCTCGCTCAAGGCCAAGTAGGCATGCTCTGCAAAGAAGAGGGCTGATGCTGCGCAAAGGTTGCAAGACCCCATCCTTCGACAGCACGTCAATGAACAGCTCCAGTGGAAGGGGCTTGGAAAATGCCAATCGAAACTTCTTGTCGATGTGGTAAATGACCATGTAGAGGCGAAGCGATACCGACATGTGGTTTACTTTCCCCGTCGACAGCCACAGTTCACCAGCCCATTTAGAGACCCTTTCCAGTTGTATAGCACGAGGAACAGGATGCGCCGCTCCAGACTTCACGGATGGCGCACCGTTACCCAGGAGCTGTGGGCGGCCAGCCAACGGTGGTAAAGGAGCAGACGGCTGAGGCAGCGGCCAGGGCGCTTGAAAACTTGGCGGTTGACTGGCCAGCAGGTGGCTCGGTGCAAAAGAGCCTAGCTGCGTATATGAAGAACTTGGTGCAGGGTATGGACTTGGTGCGGCACTGGTCATGCCGTACGGAGGCGCGCCGTAGACATGGCTGGGCCCGGCCGTTAGATACGGCTGCTGTGGGTATGCTGCTCGAAATGGTGGGTGCGGGAGCGAATTAGGTGCTCTCGGCGGTGATGGCCGTTTGTTGCCAGGGCGTCGGTTATCCTGAAGCGGCTTTTGGCGCGTTGGGTTGGCCGGAAGCGGGTGTACCAGCTTGGTCTTTGGTTTCCGCGGATTCGGCTTAAATGGCGGTACTTCGGGCCATTCGGCCCTCCAGAAAACAACAACATTGCCAACACTAAGGGCCGTTGTGTGCTTGGAAGCGTAATGCTGGACAACACCCTCGAAGCCGAAAAATCTGGACTCGTAGTCGCAGATGTTGCACAGAAACAGCTCCTTTCTGATCTTCTCGGTGATGGGCTTCACTTTCACATCGAAGACGTACTTCATATTCTCCAGCGTCAGCTTCTGCGTGAAGGGCCCCTGAGGCGGATCGATGATGGGTTGGCGCCCACCAGCCAAGGCGTCGGCTGCATCTTTTTCCACCTGTCGATAGAAGCGGCTCCGGACATGCAGTAAAACATCTGCAGCGAAAGAGGGAGCGTTCGACATGTTGACTTTTTCTCCGTCATCCCAGTCTCCAATGATGGCCTCATCTGCATATTTCAGGATCTTCAGGCGCACTGGCCCCTGTATCTCATCCCAGTCTTCATCAGTCGCTTCTTTTGCGTCGTTTGCGTTTTTTCCGGCCGTGCCTTGGCGACAGCTGTCTCCCTCATGAACGGGTTGCACATCTTCTACTGTTGCATCTGTCGGCATAGACTCCTTAGACACAACGTTCTTCGTAACAGAGTGTGATGTGTCGATGACGTTCTCTACCGGCCGAAGAAGACTAGAAGAAACATCTTTGCCAGCTGAGAACGAATTAGCCGTGGTTGCCAGTTTTGGGCTGAATATAATCCGCATTAACTCACGTCCAGGTTTTGCAACAGGCACGTTGCTTGCTTTGGCTGTACCTAAGCTGGTTTGTGGGGCAGTCAAGGGTGGCTGAAGCCGGTGTCCGGGATAAAGCAGCGTCCGCATGTTGGTGACGCCTCCAGACTCCGCGTACTTCTCCCATTTTGCAATATTGGCTCTCTGTTCAGCCCCCCGTGTGGACAGACCTTTCTGCCACTCCTCTACCGCAGGGGCACCAAGTTCCTTGACGGAAACAAACTCTTGTCGCAAGCCCTCGACATCTGCAGTCCAAAAGAGCTTGGATAAAGAAACCGTGGGTACTTGTCCGCGGTCTAGAACACTCAGAGGGACCAGGCAAGGGTCAGGCGTAACAAATATAAACGGCAGCGCAGGCATCAGAAACGACGAGCCCTCGGACAGGAGAAACTCCATCTCCTGGCATTGACAGTATTAGCCTCCGGACACAGAACATTCCACAAGAAATCATCTTGGCGAATACCTTCATGGATCTGCCAGTAAGACAGCTCCCGCAGCAGCGAACCCGAAAAGCCCAGATAGGAGCCACGCCATCAGGCCCGGGACCGAACCGCAGGGGATCTGTGGCCGGGAGGGTCTGGCGTTTGTCTCGTCTACCGCAAAACTCGCAGGTAGACGAGCAGGACAAGCGCCACATGTCAAGCTCAGATTTGTTCTCCAGAGGGCCAGGCATGTTGGGCCAAAAGGAACGCCTCGCGTTCTGCCAAATCATTTGAGGGGTTATTGTCTTGGCAGCAGAGAGAGTCGGCAAAGGCTTTTTTGCCGTCACTCTTGAAGAAGGGTCAAGACAGGAATTGAACAATTTGTTGACGCACAACAAATTCCCCAATGTGCGAGGAGGGCAGAACGAAAATATGTGAATCCAAATCTCAACAGGCAGAGCAGACCGATCCAAGGGGACCTGGGCTGGCTTGCCATGGTGACCAGGGCCATCCATGGCCTCGCCCAGCTTGGTCTTTTTCGCAGGGTTATGCTCACCGTCTGGCGGTCCAACCTCGCAACTTTTGTTGATCCCGCCAGGCTTCCGTTTCCTGGACAGATCGTTGCCTATACCGGCAACGCCCTCCCTTGGAACACTGCCGACTGTGTCCACATACCTTCCATTGCTACTGATCGCCATTGGAGAAGTAGCTCGGGGGTGCAGGATTGAGATGAAGCTCCAGGCGATCAAAAAAACCAGATGCCAGGAAAAAAAGAGAGAAGAAGGGAACAAAACAAAGTCCAGCACGTTCCTAAGGCGCAGCAAAAATTTAACAAAGGCTGAAGAACGTGAGTTGGACAAGGCAATACAAGGCAATGTGGGATTGGTTCCCAAGAAAGGAAAAAAAATAAAATAAGGCTCATATGAGAAGGAAGGTGCGATCGAATAGGGAAGGAGCGTCCGCTCGGGCAGTGGCCCAATAAGCAAACAGAATGAGCACAGAGCGAATCAACACGGTTGCTTGATGACAACGCCAACACTCGTCGGCAAAACAAGAAGAGCGCGAGAAACCCGGCGAGTAAAGTGCAAACGAAAGGACGAAAGACAGGTGCCACAAGCAGCCTGTCACTGGCCCGGGACTGCCACAGGGCAAAATCCAGCCGTGAATATGAGAGCTCCCAGAGTAACGGCAACGTGCCAGTCACGCTCGCTCTGCAGAGGAGCAAGAGTTCTCTGCCTTCAGCCCTACAGCTGCCGTCTCAGTCCCGCAATTCCGGCGAGATGGTCCAGCATTGTGCGGTGGTCATGCGGCGCACAAACACAACGTTGTTCGGGGATAAAAGCTGGCCGAGAGAACCTCTCTGCTGCTTTCGAATAGAGGAGCAATCAAGTCGCTCGGAAGAGAATAGAGGAGTGCAATTGAAGAGGGGCGAGTATAGATAGAGCCGGCCACGATGTTGGCTGCTGCACCAGGCCCAGATGAAAATGCAGTTAGCCTCGGCCTAACCTTTGTCCGTTCCGTGAGGATCAGGGGACAGTCGTGACGCATGCACTCCGTTAGTGGATCGACGGTGGCCGGTAGCGGGCGAAGCTCCATTGTCCGCCGCCGTAAAGCTACTGCCTAACCCAAACCGTATGACCGCAACCCCCAACCGAAATAACGGGATCATTCTTCGCAGCACAACCATATCGCCCCGACGCGCAGTCCTGCATTTCTATCTGGCGACAGCTCACACCCTTCCATCAGATGCACCAGCCGCACCAATCTGCTGCATAGACCAGCTGCGACTCCCTTTCGAGCGTCCGATCGCGTGACGTCGGGCACGATGACGGGCCTTTCAAGAGCGCTTGCCGCGGGCGGCACAGTCGCGCTTCTTCTCCTGGCAGGCGCTGGTGATGTGATGGCCGATGCAACGGCCTTTACGCCGGTACACGAGGCGGGCCGCTGCGCCATCCGCGGCAGCTGTGGGAAGCGCAGCATCTTCGGCCCCGAGCTGCCGTGTGTCGACAACGAGCTGGCCAAGGAGCCCGACGAAGACCTGCGCTCGCAGCTCGTGGATCTCTGCGGGCCCAAATGGAAGACGGGTCCCGTGTGCTGCGAAGCCGACCAGGTCCGTTGAGCGCGTTTGGGCGGGGGCTCTGCCATACGCTTGTTCTCTTTGCTGACTTGGACCACAGGTGAAATCGCTCAAGGACAATCTCGCGACGGCAAACCAAATCATCTCGTCCTGCCCGGCGTGCAAGGACAACTTCTACAACCTTTTCTGCACATTTACCTGCTCGCCCGACCAGTCGCTTTTCCTCAATGTCACCGACGCAGCCGAGAAGAACGGCAAGCTGCTCGTTGCCGAAATCGACCAGCTCGTGTCGGAAGAATACGGCGCCGGTTTTTACGATAGCTGCAAGGAGGTCAAGTTCGGCCCGACCAACTCAAAAGCCATGGCTCTCATCGGCGGCGGTGCCGAGAACTACACCGAGTTCCTCGCCTTCCTCGGCAAGCAGCGCCTGGGCGGCTCGCCGTTTCAGATGAACTACCCCGTCTCCTACGCCGATCCCTCTATGGCGCCGCTACCAATGACGCCAAAGAAGTGCAATGACGCCGACCCCAACTTCCGATGCGCCTGCGTAGACTGTCCGGCGGTGTGTCCCGAGCTGCCCGCGGTTAAGAAAGCCGGATCGTGCCGTGTCGGTGTCCTTCCCTGCCTCTCGTTCGCCTCGATTCTGGTCTACTCGGTCTTGGCAGCATTGGTCCTGGCTTGGTTTGGTCTGCGCTTTTGGTACACAACAGGCTACAACCGGGGTCTGCCGCTTCTGCACGACCCGGCTGGCGACGAGGATGCCGACGACGAGGACGACGTGGAAGAAGAGGAACCCCGTTCTTTCCTCCACTACTTCCTTCACAAGCCTGTGCCCTCTACTGCTGCCGCCGTGGAGGAACTCCCCCGGAGCTATGTGCTGAATGAGCTGTGCAGTGCCGTCTTCAGCCGGCTCGGACACTGGGCGGCACGCTTTCCTGGAATCAGCATCGGCTGCAGCTTGCTTGTTGCCGGCCTGCTGAGTCTGGGCCTGCTCCGTTTCCATCTCGAGAAAGACCCGGCTCGGCTGTGGGTCAGCCCGACGTCGGCAGCAGCGCAGGAGAAGGCGTTCTTTGACGACAACTTTGGGCCTTTCTACCGCGCTGAGCAAGCATTTCTCGTCAACGATACGCTACCCTCTGGACCGGGACCGGTTCTCAGCTACGACACCCTGCTGTGGTGGATGGACGTGGAAGAGAGCATTCGGCAGCTCAAGGGCCCTGTGCTGGGCCAGACGCTGGATGATGTCTGCTTCAAGCCGACCGGGTCGTGTGTCGTGCAATCGGTCGCTGCATACTTTGGCAACGAGCCGAGCCTTGTGAGCAAGACAGGCTGGAAGAAAACGCTTGAAGCGTGCGCAGCCCGCCCGGTCGAGTGCCGTCCCGACTACGGCCAACCGCTCGACCCCGAGGCCATTCTCGGCGGCTTCCCCGATGTGGCCCATGTTGCCGATGCCGTCGGCATGACCGTCACCTGGGTCGTGAGCAACTATGCCGAGGACACGCCCGAGGTCCAGCGCGCAATGGACTGGGAGCAGGCGCTCAAGACACGTCTGCTGGAGGTGCAGGACGAGGCGTCGGCGCGCGGCCTGCGGCTGTCGTTCTCTACGCAGATTAGCCTGGAAGAGGAGCTGAACAAGTCGACCAACACGGATGCCAAGATCGTGGTCATCAGCTATCTGGTCATGTTCCTGTATGCGTCGCTTGCGCTCGGATCCACGACGCTGTCGTTCAGCGACCTCTATCGCCACTTTGGTGTGTTCCTCGTGGAGTCCAAGTTCGGCCTCGGGTTTATTGGCGTGTTGATCGTGGTCCTGTCTATCACCGCCTCCATCGGCCTGTTTTCCTGGGCTGGCCTCAAGGCGACGCTGATCATTGTCGATGTCATCCCCTTTATCGTGCTTGCAGTCGGTGTGGACAACATCTTTTTGATTGTTCACGAGTTTGAGCGGGTCAATGCCAGCCACCGGGACGAGGAGATTGAGCAGCGCGTGGCCCTTGCGCTTGGCCGGATGGGCCCGTCCATCCTGTTCTCTGCCATTACCGAAACGGCATCGTTTGCGCTCGGCGCCTTTGTCGGCATGCCGGCCGTGCGCAACTTTGCCGTCTACGCGGCCGGGGCTGTGTTCATTAATGCCATTCTCCAAGTGACGGGCTTTGTGTCGGTCCTGGCGCTGAACCAGTTCCGTGTCGAAGACAACCGCGCCGACATTTTGTTCTGCATCCCGGTCAAGTCGGCCCGTGTGCATCTCAATGGCGGGTCCATCAACGGTCGCTACGGGGCCAACGGCTACGGCGGCGGCGGTGACGATCTGGCGCGCGAGAGCATTCTGCAGCGGTTCATCCGCCTGCGGTACGCACCGACGCTGCTGAAGAAGAACGTCAAGGCGGCTGTCGTCATTCTGTTCACGGGCATCTTCGCCGCTGCCGTTGCTCTACTTCCGTACGTGGAACTCGGACTGGACCAGCGCGTGGCGATCCCCGACGACTCGTACCTGATCCCCTACTTCAACGATCTGTACGACTACTTCGAGGCCGGCCCGCCGGTGTACTTTGTCACCAAGGGCGCCAACGCGACGCAGCGGGCGCAGCAGCAGGCGCTCTGCTCGCGCTTCCCTACGTGCCAGCTGACGTCGCTCACCGGCATTCTCGAGCAGGAGCGCAAGCGGTCCGATGTGTCGTACATCTCGACGCCGACGGCCAGCTGGATCGACGACTTCTTTTTGTGGCTGAACCCCGATTTCGAGAGCTGCTGTGTCGAGAAGGGCCGGCCGTGCTTTGCCAACCGGGATCCGCCATGGAACGTGACGCTGTCGGGCATGCCCGAGGGCGACGAGTTTGTGTACTACCTCGAGAAGTTCCTGCATGCGCCGACGACGGAGGACTGCCCGCTGGGTGGGCAGGCCTCGTACGGGCAGGCGGTGGTTGTGGACGCCGAGCACGATACGCTGCCGGCGACACACTTCCGCACGACACACCTGCCGCTGCGGAGCCAGGACGACTTTATCCAGGCCTATGCGTCGGCGCGGCGGGTGGCCTCGGACATTTCGGCGGCGACGGGCGTGGAGGTGTTCCCCTACAGCGTGTTCTACGTCTTCTTCGACCAGTACGCGACGATTGTGTCGCTGTCCGCGACGCTGCTGGGCTCTGCCATGGCCATTATCTTTGCGGTGTCCTGGCTGCTGCTGGGCTCGCTGCAGACGGCGGCCGTAGTGGCGGGCACGGTGGCGATGACGATTACGGACATTATCGGGGCGATGGCGGTGATGGGCGTCTCGCTCAACGCCGTGTCGCTGGTGAACCTGATCATCTGCGTGGGCATTTCGGTCGAGTTCTGCGCGCACCTGGCGCGGGCCTTTACGTTCCCGGCGGGCCTGCTGCGGCACAATGCGCGGGCGCGGTTTGCCAGCCTGCGCGACCAGCGGGCGTGGACGGCGCTGGTCAATGTGGGCGGCTCGGTGTTCTCGGGCATCACGCTGACGAAGCTGCTGGGCGTGACGGTGCTTGCGTTTACGCGCAGCAAGATCTTTGAGATCTACTACTTCCGCGTGTGGGTGGCGCTGGTGCTGTTTGCGTCGACGCACGCGCTCATCTTCCTGCCCGTGGCGCTGAGCCTGCTGGGCGGCCGCGAGTACCTGGATGCCGAGGACGACGGCGGCTTCCCGGCCGACCTGACGAGCCGGCTGCGCGATGTCGACGACAGCTCCGACGAGGAGGGCGGCGCGTAGCGTGGCCGTTTTTACCTCCCTGTCCAGCGGCGGCGGCGGCGGCCGGGCAGCAGCCAGCTGTCGGTGCGGCCGCTCCTCAGTCGCGTGGTGTGGTCGGTGGCGAGCGGGGACGGGCAGGGAGACGGGAGCAGAGCGGTGCCCCTGCCGCTAGGCGCCAGGAAGAGACCCCCTGGAGGCCAGCAGCGCCGGCGGCGGATCCGGATCAGACGCCAGCCACAGCGAGCCATCGGCGGGCCGCTGTTCCGGCGCCTGCCGCCAATTCACGAGTGCGCTGAGGGCGACTGAAAGCCTGTTTCCTTCGTCTTGTAATTTTTCTCATATCTTGTATTTCGGGTATCGTTTTTTCGGGTATTTTCATGGGCGACGGCGTTTCGAGAATTATTCTATTTTATCTATTATTTTGTTTTTGTTGCTCTTGCCTTGTTAGTCGCACACTGTGTAAATACATCCACGGAAGGAGCGAGTTACCTGCCGAAGCCTCTCTCTCAACCGGGAAAGGGCATTCTACGGCGTTCTTTTCCGCCCGAGAAGATCTGTCCTTGTCTCCTTGTCTCCTTGTTATTTCCCTCCCCCAAATTCCACCGTCAGCCAACATCAGCCAACGTCAGCCAACGCTTCGGCACTTTTCTTTGTCCGGCCTGCCACCGGACTCATAGCGCCGAAGCGCCCGTCAACAACTGCCCAAGACCCGAGAAAGGCAGAAAGGACAAATGTGTGTTGATGAAAATACGATCGCATGGCAGCCAGATCCAATCAAGATGTTCCTGCTCGCGAGTCTTTTTTTTGAGGAGGACGTTTTGTCTGCAAATGGGCCAGAATACACGTCTCGGCAGATGGCTCACCAAGTCACCGGACGGCTAATACGTCTTCGCCTCGAAAAAAAACTTGCCGGAAACGCGCGCTATGGCCCCGACAGGGTCGCACAGGCACTTGGAAACAACCTGATCGAGAGAGAGAGGCTGGCTAGGCCGGTTCTGACGCGCCAGGTGGCCGTGAGAATGCAAGTCAACTCGGCTGGTGGCGCCCAATGATTGGACCTAGCATCTGCCGACGTCTCTTGGGACCGCATTCTCCACCCTCGCGCCTCTTCCCCTCATTTCATTAACCCCAACAGTGCGGAGATCCCGCCATGTCATGCCTCCTGATCGCACGGCACGAGTGCCGTTCCCGCCGCAGTGGCAAAGTATGGGCTTTACGCGGCTGGCATAGCGACGGTGGCTGCGCTCGGGGCACCTCGGCCGGGGGGGGCGGGCGGGCTTGCCGGAATACTTTTGCGCCCGTTGCGCCTGTAAGGGCACGCCTATATCGGATTGCTTGATCCTGTTCGGCTCATTGCTACTTTGTCTTTTGCTTGTTCCTGGCATTATTTTTCTTTGTTTTGGTTTCTATTTGTTCGTCTTGGAACAACAAGCCACGGTTTTCTTCGCCTGTTCCCAGTCTTCTTACACGACATCGTGAAAGTCTGCCTCTTCTTTTTTGGAACCTGAGGTGACTCAACTGCCTGGAAACTGCGCAAAGCAAGACACATACACATGGGTTTCGTCGAGGAAATGGGACGCCACGGTGGCATCGTCGACCACGTGGTGGCGGCTGTCGTTCAGCACTGGGCGCCCATTCTGTTGACCGTGTTCGTCGCCTATCTTGTCCGGAACCGCTACCACAACGGGCTGAACAAGTACCCTGGGCCGTTTATTGCCTCCTTGACAGACTGGTGGCGGTTCTACGATGTGTACAAGCGCCGGCCGGAACGCACACACCGCCGGCTGCACGAAAAGCACGGCTCGGTGGTGCGTCTGGGACCCAACACGCTCTCCTTCTCCGACCCTGCGGCTCTTAAGACAATCTACGGCCTGAACAAGGGTTTTTTGAAGGTACGTTTTTTTTAATCAGAGCATTTGCTGCATTGGCTGACGCAGTCCCTACAGTCCGACTTTTACATTGTGCAGCAGTCTGTGGTCAAGGGTCACAGCCTGGCGAGTCTCTTCAGCACGACCGACAATGATTTCCACATGCAATTCCGCCGCTGCGTCAACTCAGCCTTTGCCATGTCGGCGCTGGTCCAGTACGAGCCGTTTGTGGATAACACCACCAAGCTCTTCCTCAAGCAGACGGAGAAGCTGTTCGTGGACAACCCGGAGGGTTGCGACTTCACCCGCTGGCTGCAGTTCTATGCCTTTGACGTTATTGGCGAGATCACGTACACGAAGCGCCACGGCTTCATTGAGCAGAACAAGGACATTGATGGCATTGTGGACTATCTGTCTTGGCTGTTTCTCTATGTCGCTCCTGTATGTCTCGCCGGTCCTCATGGTGCCTTTCATCTAGCTAACATCCCCCCTCTAGATCGGCCAAATCCCCATTTTGGACCGTGTGTTCCTCAAGAATCCCATTTACCTCAAGCTGTCTCAGTACGGCCTCATCGACTCGACGTTCCCTGTGGCCAAGTTTGCGCGCGCACGCATGGCTGAGCGCCTGCCGAACATTGATGAGTCGGGTCCCCTCCTCCCAATCCAGGCCGAGACGAAGCAGAAGCGGCCGACGGTTGACCTGCTGTCCAAGTTCCTGGCGGCCAAGGAGGCACGGCCCGAGATCATGACGGACACGCTGGTGCAGACGATGGCCGTGTCGATGGCCTTTGCCGGATCGGAGACGACGGCCATCTCGCTGTCGGCCGTGTTCTACTTTTTGCTGCGCTCTCCGGCATCGCTGCAGCGGCTCCGCGAGGAGCTTGACAACGCGGCGCGCCAAGGCCTCTTCAGCGACTACGAGACAGGCCTGGTAACGTGGCACGAGAGCCAGAAGCTGCCGTACCTCGATGCGTGCATCAAAGAAGCCTTCCGGCTGCACCCAGCGGCTGGGCTGCCCCTGGAGCGCATCGTTCCGAAGGGAGGTGTTGAGATTGCCGGCCATTTCATTCCGGGTGGCACGATTGTCGGGTGCTCGGCGTGGGTGATCCATCTGAACAAGGACGTGTTTGGCGAGGACTCGGACGTGTACCGGCCGGAGCGGTGGCTGGTCGACGAGGAGAAGGTGGCGGCGGCGGCCAAGGAGGGCAGCGTGGACGCGGCAACGGTGCGGGCGCGCGAAGAGCAGCGCATCAAGGAGATGAACGGCACGATGCTGCAGTTTGGCATGGGGTCGCGGACGTGCATCGGCAAGAACATCAGCCTGCTGGAGATCTACAAGCTGGTGCCGACCCTGCTGCGGCGGTTTGAGGTGTGTTCCATTGCATCTGTGCTTGTCCGTTTCTCGGTGCTAACCATACCAGGTGGACTTCCTCGACCCGACACAGGAGTGGGAGCTGATCAATGCGTGGTTTGTGAAGCAGAAGAACTTTTGGACGACGTTTTCGATGCGGCCGCTGGTCAAGCCGGAGACGGCGACGGCTTCGGCTTGAGACGGCCATGGAGGAGGCACCATGTACATTTACATTTCCTTTGCTGTAAACAGGCGCGAGACAGAACGCAATGCAACCATGTACAAGAGCACGGCATCGTACATGCACGTCTTTACTTGGCCCCTCCGCCGGCCACGGCGCCGGGCACCGGCCGGCCGGAGGCATAGTGCCAGTCGGGCTGGCGCAGGTCGGCGCGCAGCTTGTACCACTGCTCGGCGGCGCGGGGCACGGCCGGGTCCCAGTCGACGAGCTGGGTGGCGGCGGTGCCGGGGGCGAGCTCGCCCTGGCGGCCGACGAGCGGCAGGGCCAGCATGGAGAGGCCGCCGGTGTTGCAGTAGGCGACGGCGAGGCAGTTTTCGCAGGCGCGGGCGACGAGCGTGGCGCGCAAGAAGACGGCCTCGCTGGCCGGGTTGATGGCGGCGACGGCGGCGGCGGCGGCGTCGTCGGCGGCGGCGTGGCCGTCGTCGGCCAGCACCGTGTCCCAGTACGAGGGCACGACGACGAGGTCGGCGCCGTCGGCGGCCAGCGCGCGGAACGCCTCGGGAAAGGCCACGTCCCAGCACACGAGCAGGCCGGCGCGCAGCGGGCGGGTGGCGCCGGCGGTGCTGTTGCCGTCGCCGCCGTCGCCGCCGTCCGCGGCCACCTGCCACGGCGTGTCAAAGGCCGTGTGCGGCGACCAGGCCGGCGCGCCGCAGCCCCCCCGGCAGCCCCTCCGGGCGGCCGCGGTGGCGGCAGCAGCCGTCAGGACGGGCCGCTCGGTGTGCCACAGGTTGGCCTTTTGGTAGCGGCCGAGGACGGCGCCGGTGCCGCCGGCGAGGAAGTAGGCCATGTTGCGCAGCTCCAGGGGGGGTTGCGCTTCGCTGCCGCCGTCGGCCGGCAGTTCCGTGACGAGCGTGTTGCCATCGTCATCGTCGTCCTCGTCCTCGTCGTCACCGCCGCCACCGCCGCCACCCCGCGGCCGGTG
Source organism: Ceratocystiopsis sp. VPRI43766 (assembly GCA_019925685.1). Taxonomy (NCBI): domain Eukaryota; kingdom Fungi; phylum Ascomycota; class Sordariomycetes; order Ophiostomatales; family Ophiostomataceae; genus Ceratocystiopsis; species Ceratocystiopsis sp. VPRI43766. Next base: position 424,711 of record JADHKF010000003.1, on the reverse strand, counting down.
CGCCTCGACAATGGTGCCGGCCACGATGCTGATGCCGGTCTCGCGCGCCAGCGCCTGGTAGCGCGCCAGGAACGCGCCGGACGCGGCGCACGCGGCGACGAAGCCGGGCGCCTCCGGGCACCAGGCGGTCAGGTGGTACTCGGGCAGGACGGCGAGGCGGGCGCCGGCCGCGGCGGCGGCGCGGATCTCGGCGGCGCAGTAGGCGTAGTTGGCCTCGAGGTCGAGGGGCTGGAGGGGTCAGAAAAGTAGCTGTGTCTGCGACGGCGGTGGTGGTGATCTTTGTTATCGTACCTTTGGCTGGAACTGGACCAGCGCAATACGGATGACGGGTGCCATGGCAGTGGCTTGGGTGATGACGAAGAAGAGGGGTTAGCCAGACGGAAAACACCTGATCGTCCTTTTTGTCGAATACAACGCAACTAACTACGACGGCTCGACTCGAGCGCCTCCTGCCATTGGCCCAAACGTAGCATCAACATGGGTTGTCTTGTAATGCGTCTCTATCTTTTCCCGGTTTCGACATGTCTGCCTCGTCTTTCTCGTGTCTTCATCCCCGCCAGAATGCATGCAGATGCCCAGCCAGGACCGCGGCCCCGGTCCCTGGTTCGCCTCCGCCCACGCCAAATGGCACCCAAGCATGACCAAAAAAAGAAAAAAAGAAAAAAAAAAAAACGCCATTCCATTAGATTCCTTCCCCTCAAGCCTCACAGAATCGTGCCAAAGCCAAACGTCTTCTTGATGCTCCGCACGTAGTACTCGCTCCAGTTGCGCTTCGTGACGTCCTCCTGGCCGACGGGCACGCCCGTCCACTCGACCCGCATCGTCGTCACGCCGTCCACGTCGTTCTGGTCAAAGTCGATCGTCAGCGTCGAGTGGTGACCCTCGGGCCACTGCTTCAGCCGCCAGCTCTGCACAATGTGCGTCGGCGCCTGCAGCTCCGTGTACGCGCCCGTCACGTTGCCGTCAAACAGCTCAAACTTGCCGCCCGGCTTGGCGCCCTCAAACACCCGCGGCGCCGCCCGCGTAAACGCCGCCAGCCGCTGCGGGTCCGTAAACGTCTGGTACAGCTGCTCCGCCGTCGTCCGGAACTCCTCCGCGTCCGTCACCGTCGTCGTGTTCACCACGTGCCCGTGCTTCTCCGTCGCCTTGGCCGCCGCCGCCGCCGCAGCCGCCTCGGCCGCCTTGGCCGCCGCCAGGCCCGTCGGCGGGTGCACCTTGGCCGGCGGGATGGCCAGCGGCGGGTTCTTGGGCCCGTGCTGGATGTCTTTTGCGTGCTCCGTGATGAGCGCGTCCGGCAGACCGATCAGCATCTTGCGTATTTGCGGCACCAGCTTTTCGCGCACCAGGTCCTTGACCGGCTGCTTGGACGAGCTGTCCGAGTAGACGTCGATTTCAAACACAAAGCCATCCTCCGGCGTGTCGTGGGCGACCTCCGGGATTGTTATTGAGCCGGTCACGTCCTCCTCGTCGGGCGTCGAGCCGGCGTATTCCAACACCAGCTTGACGTCGTAGTAGGTGATCACCTTGCCCTTGCGCTGGCTCACGTCGACGTCGCCGTCCGAGCTCAGCACCTTGGAGATGCGCGCCTTGACGCCGCCCTCCTCGGCGCTCAGCGTCGTCAGGTTGCTCTCAAACCAGGTCGACGACCATGCCGAGACGTCCTTGGACACCCAATGCCAGTTGTTTGGGTTGTGCAGGGTCATTTTGCGGGAGGGGGTTGTTCGGATTCCTTGCAATGTTAGCTGTGTCCTCCAGAGACGAGAGAAAGCCAGGAAAATAGAGGAAACGGGCAGGAAAAATCAGAGATGATCTGGTGATCAAAGCATAGTGTCATCAAAGGAAGGGAGTACAAGTCGCCCTATGACTGGTGCCAGCTGGTGTCTCATCATGTAGGAAGGCCGCGCGAGGGGTCGATCGCTCAGGGGAATCGCTCAGGGGAAAATCAGGGGAACGCAAGCAAGCTTTTTTTTTTGCCTACCTTGACAGGAGAGAGTGCGAGAGAGGTGGGAAAAAAGGGCGCAAGCAGCGGAAGAAGAGCGCAGAGAGAATGGAAAAGAGAAAGAAAACAATTGCAGACTCTAGAGTCGGGCAACTGGGAACGCCGTGGTCTACATGGAGAAAGAAGACTGACGGACGGGCGTGGGCGGGACCCGTTGGTATAAGGAGAAAGGCCGTCGACAGAGCTTCGTGAAAGAACTGCATGGAAGGCAAGAAAAACGTTCCATCCTGTTCGGCGGGGACCGGCAGAACGACGGCGCCCGATTGGTCGAGTGGCGGGCTCGGCCGAGATGACCGCTTTCTGTTTTTGGACAGCTTGGTGCACGTGACATGTTTTTGTTCTGGCAAGCTGGGATATGCGATCTGGCGGCAGGCATGTCTTGGAAGAGAGAAGGCATTTTTCGGTTGACTGGTGATTCCAGTGTCTATGGATTGAGGGTATCTTTAAAAGAAATACGCTGCAAGCAGCCGAAGAGCTGGAATTGCACTGACGGTAGGCATATAGAGTCGAGAACGGCAGACAGCCAACAACACAAGAACAGACAGTAAGAGCACACAGATATCAGCCAGAGAGCAGACAGCCACAAACAGTCGTAAAGAATAGCCACATAGAGCAGACTGCAATCACCCAGAGCGGCCTTCACTGAGCCCTTGGAATGTCCTTTGTATTACCCTGTCCTCGTCGTCCAGGTCGTGTGCCACCGTGCGCCACGTCAGCCGGTTTGGACTCGACCGGTTCTCCGTGCACAGCTTCTCCGGTCGCACAGCTGGAAGCACGTGAAATTCCGCTCTTGTCTCTGGTATGAACGAACATGCCCAAGCCCTTTGGCCAGGCTGTGCAGTCTAGAATGTCGAAAGAAGGTAATAGGCTAGCCAATGGGGTGACAGAACTGACAGCTCGGGACCCACCCGACAACCTCTGGGATCTACACGTCATAACGTCATGGCTTGGGAAGAGCCGGAGGAGCTTGGCTGTCAGTGCTGGTCAGTGCTGGGCGTCTGTTGTTTTGGGGTTGTTGTGTTTGTTGTGTGTTGTGTGTGTTTCTGTGTGCTTTGTGTTTCTGTGTGCTTGCGTGTGCTTTGCTTGTATGCTTCTGTGCTTGTTTGAATCGATTCCATCTGTGCTCTTCATATCTTCTCTTACTTCTCCCGTCACTGTATCGAACTTTTACCAGAAAACACAGCTGAAAGCAATCACATGGGCTGCCTCTCGTCACCGCCTCTCCACTAAAAGGACTGGGACAAGACAAACATATGCGTTCATAGCCAGCGTCACCAACGTCACAACGCCACCCGCCCATGCAGACCGTTTCCTGCTGCTCCACCTCTGCTGTCTCAAGCACCACATTACGTATAAGTGCGTCACTTCCTCTCGTTGCTCCTTGGGCCATCTCCCCATCTCTTCTCAACTTTCTCTTCCAACTCGCTACACCGCTACACCCTTTTCTTCCCACCATGGGCACCAAAACCAGCATCGGCCTCAAGGCCGCCCAGTCGTCCAACCGCTTCATCATCCTCTGCTGCAGCGTCGTCGGCCTCGGCATCTATTCCTACTTCCTCGCCGCCCTGCACAGCCGCCACCTCTACATCCCGCGCTGGACCCGCGCCGTCGAGGGCATCACCGGCGCCGCCGTGCTCTACACCCTGCTCGGCCTCAGCCTGCTGTGGTGCCTGGCCGGCCACCGCGTCGCGTCGGCCCTGGCCATCCTGCTCGACGTCTGCTTCATCGGCGCCTTCATCTACGTCGCCTACGAGAACCGCGGCGGCGCCGGCCGCTGCCGCGGCAACAGCCTGCGCACGCCCTTTGGCACCGCCGGCGCCCAGACCACGCGCCTGACCAACACCCGCGGCAACACCGTCGAGACGCCGCGCTTCAAGACGCTGTGCCGCCTCGAGACCGCCGTGCTGGCCGTGTCCATCATTGCCATTTTCTTCCTGCTGTGCGCCCTCGTCAGCGAGCTGCTGCTGATCCGCAGCCACCGCAAGGCCAAGGCCTACGGCCCCGGTCCCAACAACGGCTACACGTCCGGCCCGGGCTACGCCGGCGCCGCCGCCGACGACGCCGAGATGGCCGGCACCGGCAAGCGCCGCGGGCTCTTTGGCCGCTCGCGCGGCTCCAAGGCCGCCGCCGGCTCCGCCACCAACAACCACGACGCCCTGCCCGTGCGCCACCCCAACCCGCGCGACAGCTACAACACCGAGGCCACCGCCACCGCCGGCTACGACACCGTGCCGCTGCACACTGGCAACAAGCCGGCCACGTACAACAACAACGCCGCCGCCGGCGACCTCAACGACCCGGTCTACAACACGGGCGCCTACAACAACACGCACACGACGCACACGGGCGCCTACAACACCGCCAACACCGCCACCTACAACACCACCGGCAACAAGTACTCCACGCCGACCAACTTTTAGTGTATTCGTAATTTCTTCATACGTGTATAATAAGACTCCTCTTGTCAAACCCCCCCCCCCCCTACCACTCGCTCATCGTGCTCTCGCCGTCCACCTCGCCGTCGGCCTCCGCCCAGTTCAGGTCCTGCTTCTCCAGCTCGCGCACGAAAAAGTCGTGCTCCTCGCGCAGCGCCATGCGCACCTGCGGCGCCATCGTGTCCGGGTACCGCCGCACGTTGAACCAGTGCGTCAGGCTGCGCAGCGCCTGCTCCAGCGGCAGCGCGCTCTCGACCTCGGCGTCCACGTCGCTGCCCGCCAGCCACTCGTCGCGCAGCTCCGGCCGGCAGTGCAGGTACACCGCCGTGATCACCCGCATGTTGCCCTGCCGCCACTTACGCCCGCAGTACGGCACCTGGTTCTTGAACAGCTTGAGCGTGTACAGCCGCAGCATCGGCTGCGGCGCCCGCAGCATCTTGCGCAGAATGTTCGACGACTTGTACTGCACCATCAGCAGGTTGCGGTGCGCCTTGTTCTTGCAGATCTTCTGCATCACCCGCAGCAGGTTGATCAGCGAGAAGAAGTTGCGCCGGTTGAACGTCGTGATCGGCGGCGGCTGCCCGGCCGTGGTGGCGGCGGCAGTGGCGGCAGTGGCGGCAGTGGCGGCAGTGGCGGCGGCGGCGACAGCAGCAGCAGCAGCGGCAGCGGCAGCGGCAGTGGCAGCTACCATGTCCTCGTCCTCCTCCTCCGACACCGCCACCGGCGACCGGTGCCGCTTGATCGCCGGCGGCACAGCCTCGTCTTCGCTCTCGTCCTCCTCGATCACGTCTTCCTCCTCTTCCTCGTGTGCCTGGTGTTCCTCGGGCGCCTCGGGCTCCTCGGGCGCCTCGGGCTCCTCGGGGACGCCGGCGCGGATGTTGCAAAAGTAGAAAAAGCTGGGGGATTAGCAAGCATCACCTTTGCAGAACCTTCCAAGACACACTCACCTGTTCTCCATCCGGTTGTTCGTATTGTCAATCAGCTGCTGCACGTCCTGGTGCGCCCACAGCTTCAGCAGCAGCGGGACGTAGTTACAGTCCAGCAGCAGCTGCGTCAGGTACTCAAACTTGAGCACGTGCGACACCTTGAGCCACTTGAGCAGCAGCAGCAGGATCCCCGACACTGCCTTGGCGCTGATCTCGCGCGTCCGCACCGCGTCCAGCTCCTCGGTCGACAGCTCGCCCGGCGGCGACCCTCCTGTGCGGTTTTGTTGCTGCTGTTGCTGTTGTTGTTGCTGTTGCTGTTGCTGTTGCTGCTGCTGCATTTGTTGCTGCATCGGCGGACCACCGCCGACACCGTTCGCCGCCCCCTGCGACATCAGCACCGCCACGTTCATCAAAATCGCCTTGAGCAGCACAATGACGAGCGACTGCAGCTGCGGCAGCGTCGCCGCATAGAACGCCTCCAGCGCGTCCAGCCGCTGCCGCACGGCCGCCGGCAGCTCGTCCGGCCGCGGGCCGTAGTCCACGCCGCCGTCGTGGCCCTTGTTCCGCTTTGCCTTGGGCTTCAGCAGGCCGAGCTCCTCGCGCTCCTCCAGCGTCAGCGACGACAGGTCCAGGTCGTCCAGCAGCAGGTCCTCGTCAATGTCGTCGTCGTCGTCGTCGTCGTCGCCGCCGCCGTCGATGCCATCATCCGCCGCCCAGCCGCGCTCAAACTGCAGAAACTTCTCGCGCTCGTCCCACAGCTGCCGCGTGGCCCGCGTCATGCGCACGCGCTTCGAGAACAGCTCGCCCGCCTCCAGGATCGACGACGGCACGTCGCTGCCCTCCCACTTGCGCCCGACCAGCGCGTCCTGCAGCGCGGCCGGGCCCTTGCCGCCGGCGCCGTTGCTGGTCGCGTCCAGCGGCGGGTACAGGAACGGGAAGTTCTGGTTCGTCTGGTAGTTCTGCTTCTTGCCGCCCTTGCCGCCGGCGGCCGGCGACGGCGGCGGCGACGGGGCCGGCGTGGCAATGTGCACGGGCTGGTCCAGGATGGACGCGCCGCCCGTCACGCTGTTGGCCGGGCCCGGCAGGATGCCGTTGGCGCCGCTGTTGCGCGGCGGGTGGTTGGGCGGCGGCGGCAGCAGCGTCGTGTTGTCGTCCTCGAGCGGCAGCAGCGGCTGCGGCGGCACGTACGCCGGGTACTTGGACGTGATCTCGTGCCGGAACGCGTGGTAGTCCAGCGGCGACGCCGTGATCAGGTTCTGCTCCTTGTCGCCGTCCGCCGTCGACTCGGCCGTCGCCCGCTTCGTCTCGGCCAGCTCGCGCGTGCCGCCAAAAGCCAGCAGCAGCGCCTTCCACAGCAGCAAGAACACCTGCCCCTGCGGGATCGCCGGCGAGTCGTCCCAGCGCAGCCGCGACGCCGCGCCCATCAGGAACTCGGGCACCGCCGGCTGCAGCCGCACCAGCTGCGCGTGGCACGCGGCCAGCGCCGCCGGCGCGCTCAGCGTCGCCTGCATCAGCACGTAGAACACGGTCATCAGGTTGGCCAGCTCGTCCTGCGCGTCCTGGAAGGCCGCCGGCGCCAGCTCGTCGGCGCCCCAGAACGGCGCAAACGCGTCGCGCAGCGCCTGCCACAGCACGGGGATGCCGCCGACCTGGCCCACCAGCGCCACGGCCTCGCGCATCGCGTCCAGCTGCGCCGCCCGCGCCACCGTGCGTGCGTCCGGGCTGCGGCCCACGTCGGGCATCGGCCCGCCGGCCGTCGCGCCCCAGCGGCCCAGCAGCAGGTACACCAGCGCGGCCACGACCTCGAGCCGCTCGGGCAGCTCGAGCGGCGGCTGCTGCTGCTCTGGCTGTGCTGTTTTGTTGTCCGTGGCGTCGGCGGCCGCCTCGGCCGCCACCTCGGCCGCCACCTCGGCAGCGGCCGCGTCCGGGTCCTCGACAAAGCGCAGCAGCCGGGCCACAAACGCAGCGCGCGTGGCCGTGTCGGCGTCGTCCCAGGCAGCCGTGCGGCTGGCCAGGCGCTCCCACCAGCAGTCGAAGCTCTGGTGGGCGTAGTTGAGCCGCACCCACTGCCACACCTGGTACGTGAACCACTCGTCCATCTCCTCGTCAAACGTGCCCATGTCCTCGTACACGTAGTCGTACATGACCGGCTCGTTGCGCGGCATCTCGGCCGTCAGCCGCCGCAGCTGTGCCAGCGAGAGCGAGTCCAACGGTGCCTGCTGCTGCTGCTGCTGCTGCTGCTGCGGCTGCGGTTGCTGCTGCGGCTGCGGCTGCCCACCGTTGCTGCTGCCACCACCCGCCGCGTTGTTCGCCGCGTTGGCATACGCTGGCGGTGCAGCCTGCACGGGTGGTGGTGGAAAGTACGGCGCAGCGGCAGTGGAGGCTGCCGCCGATGGCAGTGTCGTCGACTGGGGCGACTGGGGCGGGCCGGCATCGGCAATGTCAATGTCGGCCGGGCCAGCCACGCCCGGCGCTGTTTCTGCGGAGGCCGCCGCCGTTCCCGTGGCGGTAGCGGTCGCCATCCCGACAACCACGTCTTCTGTCGCGTTCTCGTCCGTTGTCGTCACCGCCGCCGCCGCCGTCGTCTCCATGGCCGGCACGGCCTCGTCGTCGTCGTCGCCGGGGATGGCAGGTGGAAAAAACCCAGACGCGTGGTTCATGATGCAGTGTCCGGTCGGCCGGAGCCCGACATTCTGCGGGCGTCTGTTGATGGAATGACGTCGGCCACCGTGCGTGTGCAGTGTGTGGGTGGCAATCTCTGCGGTGTGCGTTGGGGTGCTCTTGGTGCTTCTGGTGCTTTGCTTCGCTGTGTGAGTAACGCGGCCAGAGCTCCTCCCCTGAAACGAGGGGTGCTGGCCAATCAGAGCAGCGCGTGCAAACGAGGCCTGGATTTTAGGGGCAGAGTCCGCTTTTGGGGGGGGGGCGCTAGTGGCTCACAGTCCACAACAGTCGCCGCCTTCTTCGCCTCGCCATGCGAACGACGGTCGGCCGTGACGCTGTCTGCCGCTGCATGCGTTGCCGATGAGCCAGGACTCGTTGACCTCCCTTTTGGTCTGCCTGCTCATGGACAGGCTCTTTCAGGCTTCTCTTTGTGTGTTTCAGAAACAAGAATCGCTTTGTTCTGTTTCTATTTCTCTGCTCTTTTGATTTCTTTTTTTATTCTTTTGTGTTATTTTCTGTTGTTCATTCTTTTGTTCTTTGATACCAACAAACAGCCCTCATTCTTGTTCTTTGACGACTTGGTTTCCCTCCCCTTAGACATGGCTCACCGGCCGCTGGTATAAGAAACAGCGGCTTGCTCGTCCTTTGCGTTCGTCCCGTCTATCAACTGCCACAAATTTCATCTGACTCGTCTCCTATTTTCCATCCTCTCTCTCTTTTTCATCACTTTTTTTCCTGCAAACACAAGAAACCCATCATCCATCATGGCGGACAACGACTACACCGAGGACGATCCCCGGGTGATGGAGCTGGAAACGCTCCAGGCCATCTTCCCCGAGATCGTCATGCACCCGACGGATCCGTTTTCATTCACGCTCGACCTGCCCGTGACGCCCGAGGAGCCTATCACGGTCACCTTTCCGGCTGCTGCGGACGCTCCAGAGAAGACCGAGCCTGACACCAGCGTCTTGGCTCATCTGCCGCCGGTGCAAATCGCCGTCTCGCTTCCCGCCGACTACCCGGCCGAGAAGCCGCCGACGGTGGCGCTGTCGACGACGCCGGCCTGGCTGCCGGCCGACGTGCTGGCTCAACTGCAGAGCGCCTGCGCCACGCTCTGGGAGGGCGTTGGTCGCGATCAGGTGGTCTACGACTACGTCGCCCACGTGCAGGAGGCGGCCCAGGCCCTCTTCCACCTGGTGGACAGCGGCTCCGGCTCGCTGACGGTCGACGCGGCCCACCGGCTCGCGCTGCTCGACCACGACGCCAAGGCGCGCCGCGAGGCTTTTGAGCGCGAGTCGTTTGACTGCGGCGTTTGTCTGGAACGCAAGCTGGGCGCCCAGTGCCACCGCATGCAGGACTGCGGCCATGTCTTCTGCGTCCAGTGTCTGCAAGACTTTTATACCGATGCCATCAACAACGGCGCCCTGGCCACGGTGCGCTGTCTCGAATTCAAGTGTGCCAAGTCGCGCGAGGACGCGGCTGCTGCCGCCGCCGCCGCTGCTGCTGCTGCTGCCGAGGCGGCGGGTGGTGCTGCCGCCGCCGCCGCCGCCGAGGCCGCCCCGGCCGGCCAGCCGCAGCAGATCCGCATCAGCCCCGGCGAGCTGCTGCAGATCCCGCTCGACGAGCAGATTGTCAAGCGGTACGTGGATCTGAGCTACAAGACGGCGCTCGAGGCCGACAAGAGCGTCGTGTACTGCCCACGTGCGTGGTGCGACGGCGTGGCACGGACGTCCAAGACGACAGCCGCACAGGACGGCAAAGACGGCAAGGACGGCAAGGACGCCGAGCCCGACTTGCTCTGCATCTGCCAGGCCTGCAGCCTCGCGTTCTGCAGCCGCTGCTACCAGACCTGGCACGGCTACCTGTTCCGCTGCCGCCCGCGGCAGACCAACGGCGAGCTGACCGAGGAGGACAAGGCCACGCTCGCGTACATGGCGCGCAACACGACGGCCTGCTGCACGTGCGACGCGCCCGCCCAGAAGACCGACGGCTGCAACCACATGATCTGCGCCCGGTGCAACACGCACTTCTGCTACCTGTGCGCCGCCTGGCTCAACCCGGCCAACCCGTATGCGCACTTCAACCACGGCCCGGACGGCGTCCGCACCAGCTGCTACGGCCGGTTGTGGGAGTCGCGCGACGAGAACTCGGGCTACGTGTACGACGCATTTCTGGATGGGGTGGAAGAGGAGGAGGAGGGGGAGGAGGGGGAGGGGGAGTGGGTTGGTCCCGAAGGCGGCCACGGTGGTCACGGTGCCGGCAACGCCAACGGCGATGACAACAATGACGACTCGGACTCGGACTCGGGCTCGGACGACGACGACGACGACGACGACTTCGACGACGACGCCTGGGACGACTTCGAGGACTTCCTCGACGGCCTCGACCGGGGCAACCCGTTTGCCGACATGGCCATCTTCGACGGCGGCTTCGACGCCCGCGAGGACGAGCGCGACGCCGACGCCCAGGCCCTGCTCGCCCACATTGCACGCGCCCGCGACGCCGCCGACGCCCAGCGGTGGCGCGACCAGCTCGACGCGCTGCACCGCGACCGCCGCCGCCGCGTCGCCGACCTGCGCCGCCGCCTGCTGCAGGAGCGCTACCACCAGCAGGCCGCCTGGCACGAGTTCCGCATGCAGCAGCGCCAGGACGCCGCCCTGCACCGCCAGCAGCGCCAGGAAGAGGCCCGCCGCCGCCGCGCCGCCCGCGCCGCCGAGGCCGCCGAGGCCGCTGCGCGCCTGCAGAACGTCAACGTCGCCGTCGAGGGCCCGCTGGTGCTGCGGATCGCCGTGCAGCCGGCGGCAGCGCCTGCCCAGAACAACAACGCCGGTGCAGCCAACGGCGGCGGTGCAGCTAACGGCGGCGGCGGCGGCCGGGGCGGTCGAGGCCGTGGCCGAGGCGGTCGTGGCGGCCGTGGACGCGGTATGTAGGACGGAGAAAGACAGAGAGAGGGGGGACAGGCTTTGTCGAAGAGGCCTTCTTTCGTTCCGGAGTCGTTGGCTGTCGTCTTTTTTCGGATTTTTGTCGTCTTGTATCGGCTTTTTTCGGATTTTTGTCGTCTTGTATCGGCTTTTTTTATTCTTGTTCTTTCTTCTTCCTGTTTTTCCCCTTCTTGTTTTCAAAGAGCTTGTGTATTTCTCTGGTGTTCCCCCAGTGCGGACGGTCTTTCTACGAGTTAAGAGTTCTCTACGAGCAAAAAAAATAGCAAAGTTACGATAAACAAAACACACTGGCAACGCAACGTCTCTATGGCACCGTATGGTTTGTTTCCCGCTGTCATGTTTTTTTGCCCCTCCGCCATTGCTCGGTCGGGCCAGCGGTTCTTTTGCAGAGCAACATTGATGGGACGCAGAGACAAACAGCGTTTCCTTGAGAGGGGGGGGGGGGGGGGGGTAAGAACGAACTTTCCGTGGCGGTTCTTTTTTTTTCCTTTTTTCCATCGGGGTTTGCCTCCCCCTTCTCCTGCCTCCTGCGTGATCCTGCAGGGAACCGTTGCACTGCTAAGAGAGAGACAAGCAAAGAGAAAAAGTACTGTTCTATTTTTGTTTGAATATTGGCATCTTTCGTGTTCCTGCTCTCTCTCCCTCGCTTGCCGCTTGCCACGCCCGGCTTTGTATGCCTTTCTGGACAGAGGCCCCGGCAAAAACGTCACCAAGGCAGCACACTGCGCGTGCACGCACGAGTACATCCTACGTAACAGACTGCCGTATCGCAGACAGGGGAGGATATGGACGGGCCCAATTCCTGTTTTGCTCGTCTGCAGCCGACGTTACAGTAGGTGGCCCAAGAGGCAAAAAAGAGAGAGAGCAAAAAAAGAGACAAAAAAAAAAAAGAGGAACTACCGTGAGGGGTGGTGAAGGGGGGTGTGGCTAGATCGGACGTCTCTCCGTCCTGCCCGTCCTGTCAGAGACCCCGTACCAGAAGCGGCGGGCGCGTTTTGGTAGCAGTGCGTGTGGACGGCCCAGAGGCAATGCTTCGTGCAGAGTACGAAGTACATGCTTTGCCCCCCCTCCCCCCGTGCCCAGTGCAGACGCTGGCGGTGTCTGGCTGATCGTGGCCGTCCAAACAGAGGTGGCCGTTGTGTGCTGTCCATTTAGGGGGGGGGGGCGCTGCCGTCTGACACATTGTGCCAGGGCGTCTGGGCAACTGGTCTGAGCGCCTGGGCGTGTGGCATTGGCGTGGGCGGCCGTCTGACGGCCGGACAGTTTCGGCCGTCCCCAGTCAGTCAGTCTTCTCTGTCTGGCCCTGGTCCTGTTTCAGAACAGCCACCATCTGCCTGCAACGGCATCAACAAGAGCCGGGCTCCAAGAGCCGGGCCCTATCTGTCCATATTCAAGCATAGAGGGACGATCCTATAGGTAGCAAGCACTACCGTGCCAGCACCAGACACCGTTCTCAAACAGGAAACCATAGAACCCATTTTGGGACGGGTGAGGGGGTCATGCTGGTGGATGCAGTCGACGTTTTGGGGAGCGGTCTCTGGTCAACGGGGGCGTGTGTCAAACGACCCGGCAGTGGCAATGCAACAAAGCGCCAAGAAGGATGCAGAAACGCAAGAGGAAAAAAAAAAATGCAACATGGCAACAGAACAGTAAAGAACAATATCAAACGCAGAAATGGGAAAGCACTTCGCGGAGCGGTAAGATACAAAATGGGGAAAGTTCTGCTTCGAGGAAATGGGGCGCCGTATCGGATGGCAGACGAAACGGCGTTTGCTTGTTTCGGGCGTGTTTTAATACACAGTAATTCCCTTTTGCCCATCTCGCTTGCTGCCTTGGTCATCTCCGCCGCGGAGCAGCAGCCTCGTGTTGTGTGTGGCTTTCCCGCTTGAAGCGAAATGAGCCGCTATTAACGCCTCGTGGGTCGGGGGACGAAGCCAAAGGCAATACCGTTTTTTTTTTTTTTTTTTTTGTTGCTGCTGCCCACCAGATGCGACCCCTTGACCGTATCGTATCTTACTCGGACTTCCTTCGTACTCGTATTTTGTTGGGGGCCTTCCCGAAAGCGGAAGATGCCGCTGCCAAACATGCCGGCCACGGCCATGGCGGCCGGACGTTTGTCGTTTGAGCTCCGACATGGCAAGCCACAGCTCCGCCACACCTATGGGAGAGGGGAGTGCCGGTGGGAAGAGAGCGCATCCACGAACTGTTCTTGTCGACCCAATTTCCGCCGCTTCATCTCCGGGCGGCACTGGTTTGCCGCCCTGTGTGACCGTGACCGGCGTATGGGTTTTGCCAGTGTTTGTGCTGGGACTCGACATGCCGTTGCACCCGGTTGCCGGCGCAATTTTGTAGAGTGCGACGTCGACACCCGCCGATGCGCTGGCGACGGTGTGTGCTATCCATCCAATCGCCACCGCCGCCACGCTTAGCAGCAGACAGCCTTAATGAGCGCACGTATACCTGGCGTTGGCTGTTCCCAACAAACGAGCCCGGATGAAGACGGCCCAAATTTAACAGGTGCTCCGCCCAATTCACAAAGACGAGCTGGAAAACGATACGGTGTGGAGCACGTATCTGAAAGAGGAGAAGGCATAAACAACGAGGAAGGGAAAAAAATGAAAGTCTGATGCTTGGTCTGATGCTGGAGGATGCACCCGGATGCCGGGACAAGCAAGGCTGTGTGTGCTTGCGACAGCGACAGGGGGTGTCTGACTGGCTGGCTGGTTTCAGCCAGAAAAGGGAACGCAGGCAAAACCTAAACACTGATCATGGCCTTGCTCCCTTTGATTGCAGGAGAGGAACCCGGAGCGACAGATCCCGCACACGAACAAAGCAAAGCGTTTGCGCGCAATGCAACACCGTTGACATGCCCTGTGCTTCTCCGGCCTAGCATCGGTTGGGGGTGGACGGAAGAGAGGGGGGGAGGGGGGGGAGTTGACGGATCCAGAGGGGGGGTGCTGTAACGGCAGCGGCGGGGCGTACGCCTAAGTACTGTGGTGCTGGCCTGCCCAGTAAGTTACGCCTGCTTGCACGGGACCGAAGTCTTATTCCTGTGTGCTCGGATAAATCTCGAGACCCAGAGGCCCCTGGTGCTGGTCTGGCGCATGTCGGTCGGCTACGGGCCGAGGCTGTCTTGTCGGCGGCGGCGGCGGCGGCGGCATGCACAGCGACATGCATAACGCGCTGTCAGCTTTTTCTTCTTTCTTCTTTCTTCCTTTTTGCGGGGGAGACCGAACACACCATACATATGCATATCGCGCACCCAGGCAGACGAGTGCGACTCCGGCCCGTGTAATAAATCCGCTCTCGGTCCTGTAATCTCGTTTCGAGCCTCCTCCACTGGCCGTGCACAGGGGGAGGGGGGAAGGGTGGGGACTGCCATTCCGCTGTTGGGGGACAGACGCCGAACAGAGATAGCTGCCAGTCCCTTTACAAACAAGGATCAACACGCCCTTGCGTCTTGCCGATCGCGGTTTGTTTCAGATGACACTGCACGCCAACGAACGTTGTCGGCCTCGCACGGATGCCCTGCCTGTCACCGAGTCCGATCGAGCAGGTACGGAGTCAAAACGTGCCGGTGAGACGCCGTCCGGTGTTTGAAAAATGGCATGTCGTTCCCGGCGTCGGCTCGGATGGGGCCGGCAAAGCTGCGTGCTGGCTGTCAGGAGCGTCAGGAGACACCCCTGAAACAGCGTGTCTTACACGGCTGGCATGCGCTGGCGAGCAAGACATTCCGAGCTTGGGGCGCGGGGGGGTCTTTTTTTTCGGGTTTCCGTTCGTTTTTACATCGCTCGCCGTATTTCTTCATCGCCTCAGATTTCCCCTTTTGACTTCGTCTTCTTTTTTTTTCTCGCTGCCGGCGTCGCCGGGGCCACAATGCCTGCCGGTGACATGCTTGCGCGGACGCGCGGGCGGGCGGGCCACCCGGCGGCGTGTGCCCTTTGTGAAGGCGTCCCGGCCGTCGGCGCGCCCACGCGCCGCCGTAGGCGCTTGCGATTAGAGCCACATCTCAGCACACAACAAACAATGACAGACCGGCCGCACGGCGGCCAGGCCAGTGCCGATCGACACACACCATCTGTACCTGCGCAGCCGGGGTGTCCGGCGTCAGCGGGCGGCCAGATCCTGGCGATCGCTCAAGTTGTGTGTTGTTGCGTATTCGTATTCGTTCATTGCACGTGTGGGATACGAAAATATTCGAGTATGAAGCCGTATGGACAAGAAGCAGACGCGAGACAAGAAGGTCATGGACGCCCGAAATTGCCGCAAAGGGGCCACTAGGTGACGCAAGGGATCATAGGAGAAAGCGCAGGAGCAAGCACAGGGCAAAGCTCAGGAGGCAAACCTGGAGCAAAACAAAAGTAGAAGCCCGCCCGAAATGAACTGTCCGTGGTGGAACTCCGAACGGGGCTGGGCTATACTGGGCTGTGCTATAGCTCTGCTGTGGTGAACGCCCAAACATGGCAAAGGTTGTCTGCTTTCTCTCTGCCTGTGCAAGGGCAGTCCTTGCTTGTCCCGGAGCAGAGCCCCTGCGAACCGCCCTTTCGGGGTCTAGTGTCCGGGCCCAGACAGTCTGTAATTTGGGTCGAGATGTCGCCGGCGCCCGTCCTCGTACGAGAAATCCTTTGGTCATACGCGCCAACGACGGCATCGCAGTATGGCGCGGGATGCGGAGCTTCGCCTGTCAAAGTGGCCGCCCCCGCACACGCCACGCTAGTGAGAGCAGAAGAAGAAAAGGGTTAAAAAGAAAGAGGAAAAAAGAAAAAGATGGAAGAGAAGAAGGTGAAAAGGAAAAGAAAAATGGGCCGCTGTATCTTGCTCATGGGCGAAGCCGCCTCGTTCGTTCATTTCAGGGGTGGACCGCGCTGTGGAGAGTGCGGCGTGTTTTGCGGCGAGACAACGACGACACGATGACACCGCTGGCAGCGAAGAAGATGAGAGACAGAGGACCGGCGCCTGGCGCTGTCAATCACAATTACACGCCCGGGTGATTTCCTTCCACCTGTTGAGAACGTGTCCCAACAGAAGCTGAACGCGTGTCGTTGCCGAGATCGCACGCAACCCCCCTGCTCGTCTTTTGCTTTTGTTGCGGCGATGCGCGCCGGATCGGGCAAATCTAATTCGTTTGACAATGTTGCGAAACGGGGGGGGGGGGGGAGTGGGCGGCCACGGGGGGAAAGGGGGGGGGGACACGAGGCAAGGGATGGCGTCCAGAGTCTGTCTGCGCGATGAGATCACGGTGACTGCACAAGGCTCATGTTTCCCCGCCAACATTGCAGCAGTGCATGCTTGTGCGTGCTCGTCTGTGTATCTTACACCGCATCGTCGCAGTGACTGGTTGCTGCGAAAGTCGCGTCTGCAAGTGCCGGCAGTAAGTCCATTTGCATTGGACTTTTGGCCATCACATCACAGCACGATCGACATGAGCTTCGTACTCGTACTGCTATAAGAAAGACTGGCGAAGCACTGGGCACTGTGATCTGCGATGCACGCTATATCGCCGCGTGCGCATATTCAGCACTCGTGCACAGCAGGTACGGTATGTGAGTAGCTTTGCTTGTATCTCAAAGTACTCTGCAGAAGCCACTGGTCGCGGATCGTCGGGGCCGCCGTCACTGTAACGGTCCTAGCCACTAGCCGTGCTCTAGAAAAGCTGACCGCCTTTGTTCTGGGCCCATATTAGCAACGACAACAACAGCATAGCAATGGCAGCAGCAGGAAGAAGGGAGGCAACAGCCAAGCTAGCGAGACAACATGCCTTTGACAGTGCAATCTTCCGCCTTTGCATCCACTGATGAGGCTGCCACCGGCGGATGTAGACCTTTGTTCTTCTGGCGCAGCTAGTGGCTTCATGCCCCCCTCCTCCGGCCTTGCGTCCGGGCCGTTCATTGTCCAATCACGCGCGTTGTACATCTCTGCACCCTGTAGGCGGCCAAATGTGGAAGCTGACCGGGCCATCACGGACCATTGCGGGTGCCAGTGCCATCAGAGACAAAGGTGTCGTTGCTGCAAGGCTGGCCTAGCTGTAAGACTGGATGACGGAACAGCGTGGCACTGCGGCGTCGGATAGGGCTGTGTCGTTGCAGAAAGAGACACGGGAAAGGGAAGACAGACGGCCGTGCAACCTACCACGACGATCCCTTTGTCTAACAGCCTCACGGGCTACGGCAGGAGCGACTACGAAGTGCCACAGTTGCCCGAAGGGCATGCCGACGACTGAATGCCCTTGTTAGGAAGGCACGTTGCGCACAGGCAGAAAAAAATTGCACATAATGGAATCACTTGGCAAGAGCAACCGGTGCAGGCTAGCCGCTTGCGTAGCGAAAACACAACAGGAAGCTGCTTGAGGTAAGCGGCAGCTACCCTAAACGGCAGGAAGAAGAAGTTGTCGGCTCGTATTAGAAATTCTGTTCTGCCAAAGCTGGGTAGAATACGAGTTCATTCGTATGCCGCAGTTTTTCCTCATTTTGAATTTCATTTCGGTTCGATGGCCAGATCGATCACCGTCTGGAGGTAAAATGGGCTAAGACCGAGCCAGGCATTGCGTTTTGCCTTCTTGGACGGCGGCTACGGCAGCGCTACCGATGTTGGAGAATGTAGCGTTCTTTCTCCGTAAGCCATTACAGGAAGATACAAAGTACAAAGTACGGAGTACGATATACGCACTCCACACGCGTCGTACGACAACGTTTTGTGTCCTCGACGCCATCTGTCTGGTGTACCGTGCCCGCACAGTTCACACGGAGTACCTGGACGAGACCCACATGCCGTATGCACGTTGCAACCGAGCTTCTCCTCTAGGGGATTTGGATCCACTCTCCAGTGTAGTAGCGGCCTGCTCTTTCCTGCTTAGCCCTGCCAATCTCTCTACTCTTTTCCGCCCAAGTCGTGCCTGCCTGCTGTGAGAAAGTCGGCTCGCTGTCTGGTTCGGTCGAGTATCAAGAATACAGGAAGGAGCATATCATGAGACGTGTCCATTTTCACGGCTTGCTTTACACCTGTTTGGGTGCTGTATTCGACGTACCGTGGATTGTAGACATATTCCAAATAACACAATTGTGATTCCTGGCTTCAATCGCCGCACACCCCCTCCCCCCGTCTACACCCTGGACTCCCGGGGGCCACTGACCATTCCCTTTCTAGCATGTTCAACGGCCTCGCTGTGCTTGTACATGTGTACATGTCGTGCAAATTATGGGCCCAGCATCGGAGTATTCACAAGAACGGCATGGAGAGAAGAGGAAAAAGGGGGGCAGGGCCGAGCGAGAACCAACAGACGGCGAAGGCGATGGATGACCTGCGGACCCCCCCCCTACCCCCCTTCCCGAGCCTGGCTCATTGTCGATGGAGAACGGGAGCGGCACCACACGCCATTGAAGCCCGCCAGCCACTGGCTGGATCAAAGACCGGGGCCACCACCATGAGGACCTGGGGCAGTCAAGAAGGTCGAAGAACGCAGGAAACCAAGAAAACGGACCACAGCAAAGGCAAAAAAGAAACAAGGCAAAGGCAGCACTGCTGCCATAATTTTGAAGGCAGAGACATTGCCGAGTCAGTGACTCGCTGTCGCCATTGTCTTCTTTCCGTGGCTAATTCCAGGGATGCGTACCAGTTGCAAAAGAAACTTGCTACTGGAACGTGTGCTGCACGCAGTCTGGGCAAACTCCATCGGCCCTAGAATGCCTGCTAACAACGCGTATTGTCCAGGGCAGGGGGGAAGGGGAAGGGGGGGGGGCCGCCAGCAAGCAAACCAGGGGTGTGTGGGTTGCAATTCTTCATGCGTACACGCATTGGACAAGCCAGTGAACAGTGTTCGTATCTCACTGTGTCCCCCCCCCTGTCGGTGCGGTGAGCGGCGCTCCAGTAGCCCGGCCGTGTCAGACTCTGCAGAGGCATGTGGAGGTAGGTTTCTCTCTGGTGGATGTTCTCCCGGGCGTGTCCTGTGGAGGTGGATGTGCACGTCTGTTCTCTGCTTCCCTTCTTCCTCTTCCGTTTTGCGATGGGGGCCAATCGACAAACCGTCGCGCAACGTCACTGACCATCGCCGAACGTCGTTTTTCAGAGACACCCAAGCCTGCAGTCACCACTCTGCGGGCATTGCCTTCTGCCTCGGTATCGCTTGATCAGCCCATTTGAGGAGAAGCGGAAGCCCCCAAGCGGCGATAACCACCAACGCCAGTGAGCAATTTCAGAAAAGCGCCCACCGGCGACAACGCCTTGCTTGATCTCCGCGATAGTATCTCAGAAAGATCACTGCAAACTCCTCGCCACAGCTTGTCAAGCCCGGCCCACCACCAACCAGCTTGTCGCCTGCCAGTCCACCATCGGCCCGTTTTGTCTTCACATTGTCGTCCTGTCACCCGCGATTATCAAACGTACGTACCGCGTCCACAGACACACGCACGCAGAGTACATAGCAGGCCCTGGGCTCCCTTGACTCCGTGGACTCCCTGCATGTATGTGGAGTTTCTCACTGAGAAACAAACAAGAAACGAAACGCGCCCGCAGGGGAGACGGCCTAGAACACCCCTGGTATTCCACCGTGCTCACAGTCTGCTCTTTGCGCGCGCCAGTAGCCTGTATCCGGCAACCTTGTCCGATATCAGGCAGGGTCTTGCATGCTAGGGGGGTGAGTGACAGACGGCTTGCCTGCTTCTTTCTCCACGTCCCACTCAACTCTCCTGGCATCTGTTTGCTGTCGGGGGAGGCTTACTCCGTGTCTTTTCCTGCCTTTTTGTTTCCTCTGTCCGTCCTTGCACCATCGTCCTCTCCTGCCTCTTGCTCCTTCGCGTCCTCTCCTCTGTCCTTCCCATCGTCGCCATCTGCCTGTCAGCCTTAGCCCCTGGAGAGGGGGTGCTTCTCGTGCGGCCCAAAAACGGCAACGTGAGGGCAGAGGGTCCAACGCAACCACAAGCAGCAAAGGCATTCGTCGACGCGCATCGGGACGTGACAGCACCGCTTCTTTTGGGGCCCGGAACGGGAGAGCCTAGTTCCCTGGGTCTAAAAAATAGCAAAAAAGGAAAGCGGCAAACCCGGAGAAAAACCAGGACACAACCAACGCATGCAAGCACTCGCATACACGCCCAGCTCAAAATTGCCGATCCCCTCATCCATCCGCAGCAGTGGTCACGGACGGAGTGCAGGCCTTTGGTAAGATACCTGCAGTACCTCAGTATCCCCAGGCCCCTGCGTGAGTACCTTCAGTACTCCGTACAGAGTACACCGGATCCCGCCATCAGGCCAGTGCAAGTGCGGTATATACCGTCCCCGCTTCCCTCTGGACCGCCCGTTGGTTCTTGCTGTTGCCCTGTCCTCTCTCGAGGGACAGTGCCGCTTAGCTGCAGACACAAGCGCCACTGGGCCGCTGTCGTCTGCGCCAGCACGCGGACAGGAGAGAAAACAGCAAAGGCAACGGAAGAGACACTCGTCTGGCTCCTTGCTTTGCATGGCCTCCTTATCCACCCGCCCGTCCTCCGTCTCTCTTTGCTGGCCTTTTGCTGCCTTTGTTTTTGCCGGCCACTCCCCTGATCCACCACCATTCCTCACCCCCCCCTGTCCCAAGTTCCTCAAAACTGCACCCCCTCCACCATCGACCATCGACCATCGACCGTTCCATTCTTCCATTTCATACAAGAAGGACCATATCCCCTGCCTGCAACGATAGCCATCCAACGAACCCACCAACGGCTTTCTCCAGACAAAGAGGCTCTGGTTCCGAGTCTCACGTCTACCCTTCCTCTCTCTGTCTCTCTTCTTTTTTTTTTTTTTTTTGTCTGCCCGCTCGTATTCGTTTCTTGGCCAGGAGCGACTACCCTGGCATCTGTCTCCCGCTGCTTAGCGAAGTGCCCGTTGCATACACTTCTGAGCCGGGGACATCTGTCGCGCCCCCAAGCCCCCCCGCGCCCCCCCCCCCCCCCCCCCCCCCCCCC